>PVJA010017393.1:0-25094 GCA_004027025.1 Myocastor coypus | reverse complement strand
TTCTCTATTAGACTGAAGGATGAACTTTAGGGATGAGACAGAGGTTTGGAATAGAAAATTTATTGGAAAAGAAAACTGCTGTCCAAGAGGGGAACAGAAGGGGGACCCTAGTGGGTTGCCCCTTTCAAGAGATATTTCAAAGCAGCGAACTATTGGAGTGGTAGCACGATGGTTATTGGCAGCTTTTAGCGAGATTTATGTTGAAAATCAAGAGCAAAGAAAGGGCTAGGTGTGGTGGCACATGCCTGTAATCCCAGCACTTGGGAGGCTGAAGCAGGAGGATTGATGTAAGTTCGAGACCAGCCTGGGCTACAAACGTGAGCTCAAGACCAGCCTGAACTACATAGCGAGACTCTGTCTCAAAAAAGACAAAAAAAAAAAAAAATTAAGAGCAAAGAGCCAAGAAGGACGATTTAAAATGTGAGTTTGGCCAGAAAGGAAACATTAGGAAAGCTGTGGACTGCAAAGATGGAGCTAAAAGGATCTCCATTGCTGAGAAGGAACCAGAGAATCAAAAGGATGGCCTGAAGGCATCACAAGAGGGGGCAGCTCTCCACCCTTTGCAGCCTCAGAATTGCAAGGGAGAGAGATTTTGCCTTGAGAATAAAGCCACAGAGACCCAAGTACCAGAATGGCGGCAGTGGCCAAACCAGGTTCCAAAATGGTGCTGGCATGGATAATTTGTTTTTCAGAATCAGGGTCAGAGTGCTCAGCGATCTAGGCCCTTGACCCCTACAGCCAAGAGAGAAGGAAGCTTGGCTACTGCTCCAGCTGGCAGCAACCCTTGGCATCATCCACTTAGGCGTATGCAGAATGCGGGTGTTCTGAGGTTAAGAAAGCTTCCACCTCGATTTCAGAAGAAGGCCTGGGAGGCCAGGCAGTGTGCCCTGAGAGGGCAGTGTGTGAAGCAGAGAGTGAGAAGCCTGTTCAGTGGAAACCCCAGAAGTTTGGAAAAGCCAGGAATGTGGATCATGCAAAAAGGGAGAAAAACCAGCCCAAGAGAGAAGCCATGGGAACTACCACCAAGAGTGCCTTAGGATTGGAGCTGCTTGGAGCCTACCACTCAGTGCAGACTGCTTCAGATGTTCCAGTTGGAACTGTGGGATTTAATGTTTGTCCTGCTGGATTTTGGACTTACGTTAGTCCCAGTGTTTTGTGTTACCCTGTTGTTTGCAACTTTTGGAATTATGTTTATCATATGCCTTTGAATGTTGGATATGTTTAACTTTTCTTTTGTACAGGAGCTCACAGTTGACAGTTTGCCTTGTATGTTGGAGGAGACTTGGGATTTGGACTTTTCAGCAATGCTGAAACTGTTGGGACTTTGGCAACAATTCCAGATGGACTAAAATGTCTTTTGTACAAAAGGATATATATAAGACTTTGGGGGCCCAGGGGCAGAATGTTATGGTTTATGTCTAGTTGTCCCCTCAAAGCCTCATGCAATCATAGGGCAGGGACTTCTATAGATTGAGGCTTGACTCATGAGTCACTGGGATTATATGTTTTAATACTGATGAGATTATAGGTCTGAATACTGCTGAGTACTCCTCAGATTGTGGGTGTAACCTAAGGTGGATAGGCTGAGGCAGAGAGCCTGAATGTAATATAGAGACAGAGACAGACTCACACTGTTGCTGTCTGCTTCCCTGATTGGTCAGTTGCTTCTGTTGCCATTGTCGCTGTTCCGTTGCCATGAAGTGCTGCTCTGTGCCATGTGCCACTCAGCCTTGGAGCTGGCCAAATATGGACTGAAACCTCCAGTAACTGTGAGCTAAATAAACCTTTCTTTCCTTCATTTTGAGTGTTGAATATTTGTCCCAGCAACGAGTAAAACATAACTAATACAATATCTATAGGTGATATATAGATATAGATATAGATAGATATAGATATAGATATAGACATAGACATAGACATAGACATAGATATAGATATAGATATAGATATAGATATAGATATATCTTACCTGAATAGCAAAAAAGAAAGCAGAAGCTAAGTAACAGATATTCCAGCCCTCTTAATATGTGAAAGGCTGCATTACTAGATGTACAACATTTTGGTTTCTTTCCTTCTGTGTACCTAGGAGTCCCAGAATAATACATGAATTATGTCTTTTTGAAAAATGACTAGAGCTGGGCATGGTAGCGCACGCCTGTAATCCCAGCACTCAGGAGGCTGAGGCAGGAGGATCAATGCGAGTTCGAGACCAGCCTGGGCTACAAAAGTGAGCTCAAGGCCAGCCTCAACTGCATAGCGAGACCTTGTCTCCAAAAGACAAAAAAAGGAAAAGAAAAATGACTAGAAAATTTCAGCATCAGTATTTTTAAACTTTATGGTATGATTTTTATATGTAGATATAATATTTAAAGTAGCACAGGAGGCTGGGTCTGCAGTGCATGGTAAAGCACTTGCCTAGCATGCTGAAAGTCCTGGTTTAATCCTCAACACTTGGTGTGGGGGGGGAGTAGCATGAAAATTGCACAATGGACTCCTATACAGTAGTAAGGATAAACAAAGAGTGCCCACTCCGGCAGCACATACACTAAAATAGGATGAACAAAGAACAACGCATGATAACATTAACAAAGTTTGGTATTTTGTCTATTTGTATTTCAGGGAAGGGTCTACAGGGTGTTCAGGGTCTCACTACTACATCAGACTCACAGTGATCCACCTGTTTACAGCCTCCCAAGAGCTGGGATTACAGGCACGTGCCACCACGTCCAGTCTCAATTGCCACCTCACTGTGCCCCAGGGGCAGGACCGGCACAGCAGGACTCAGAATTGAACTCCCAACCCTTGTGCCTGTTTCCAGGTGCTTTAATCTGCTGAGCTATTTGGCTGGCCCAACATTAACAAAATTTGATTAACAAAAAACTAAAGAAATGAAAAACAAAAGAGAAAATATTGTGCAACTTTATTTTTATAATCATTAATTTATTTTTTTTAAATCAGGAATCAAACTCAGAACCTCACACTTGCCAAACAGGTGCTGTGCCACTGAACTATATCCCCAGCCCATTAGTTTATTTTTATAATGTTCAAAAATCAGCAAATAAGTGCCCGGCCTGATTGCTCGGTGAACTGAAGTACAGGTTGAGGCAGAGCACAGCAGCCTCAACGTATTGTGTTGGCCCTGCCCGTGGAGTGCACTGGGATAGTTGTGGAGACTGGCCTCCGAGGTACACACCTGCAATTCCAGCATTTAGGAGGCTGAAAACAGGAGCATCACTATGAATCCAATCTATGTAGTGAGACTCTGCCAGCGGTTCTCAACCTGTGGGTTGCGACCCCGGCGGGGATCAAATGAGCAAAACACAGGGGTCGCCTAAAGCCATTCTGAATCATAACTGTAGCAAAATTACAGTTTTAAAGTAGCCACCAAAATTATTTTTTGGTTTGGGGTCACCACAACATGAGGAACTGTATTGCGGGGTCACGGCATTAGAAAGGTTGAGAACCACTGCGTATACCCTGTAGACCCTGTGGACCCTGTAGACCCTGTGGACCCTGTGGACTCTGTGGACCCTGTAGACCCTGTGGACCCTATCCTAAACACAGAAAAAAATAAAAAATAAAAACCCAGCAGATAAATGTACACCATTGGAATCAGGACAGTGTTATTCCTTGGGGCTGGGACTGAGAGTAGAGTGAGTTAGAGAGGGACAAGAGGCCACTTCTAGGGAGTCTGATAATGTTTGTTCCATGAGTTCCAATTACATAGTGTATTCATTTTGTAATCCTTATGCCCATGATTTGTATATATTTAGTACAAATGTACACTAACGAAATTTAGTAAAGTTTCCTTAAGAATAAAAATAAAAATATCAAGCACATTTTGGAAACCACTGCAAGCCAGCCGTGGTGGCGTCTGTACCTGTAATCCCAGCACTTGGGAGGCTGAGGCAGGAGGAATGCTGGGAGTGTGAGGCCAGCCTGTGCTACTTATCAAGACCCTGCCACAAAATAAAACAAAACAAGCAATGATTTCACATTTTAAAGCATATATTTTATAAACATGGTACTTTAAGAAACCTTTCTGAATAGTAAAGTACCATGCAAATGTAGGTATATTCTAGTGCACCATGTTTAGACAGGATGGGCAATACAAAATAACATATATACCAAGAATTTCATGCTTAAGTTCTCTTAAGCATGGTCATCATTAACATTGTGTATGTCTTAATGCCTGAAATAACATCTAAACAAGGAGCCCCTGCTTCTGACAAAATGGCATTTAGGTGATTTTAAAGGCTTTAATGAAATCAGGTAATTGCTTGGTGATGCTAAAAATTTCACCTTCAATTAACTAATTGACAGCACCATATATCAACATAACTACCTCAGTCCTTTCCACCTACGTACCATCAGGTCAACAGAGGGAAGGCAGGTGTCTAAGAAACCACTTCCTCTGGACGTCTCAACCTGTACTCAGGGGACAGTTTACAAACATTCACTGAATTAGCACAGTCTAATTTACAATTAATGGAAAGTCTCTCATAAAGCGGATTCCATAAGCAGCTAAGGAAAGCTAAAACTTTGAACCAGCATGTGATGCAAACACACTTTGGAATCCAAGAAATATTTTCAAAAACCATGTTAAAAAGGCTTGGATTTCTTGCTTCCATTGGTAAAAGGATGATGCTGATAAAAATAATAACAGTCTACCCCCAAGTACTGTTATTTTCTGGTATATCTTAAATAAAACTCAACTGAAAATGAGAAGTGTGAATTGGACATTGAATGAAATTGCCAAGTCTGAAGGGAAAGATGGCCAATAAAAACCACAGAAGCACTTCCTCTTTAAATGTATGCCAGGAAGAGCCGGGTGGGGGAGAATTTTTTTTTTTTTTTTTTTTGAATGCCTGTTTCAGCTCAAACAGACGGAAACCTAGCTTCCCCCACCGGCGGCCCTAGTCTGCACGGACTTCTCTGGACCTTGAAGCCACTACTTCCTATGATTTCTGCGGTGCTCCTGCAGGCATCTCAGAAAGCCGTGCTTCTGTATAGCAGAGGAATAGGAAATGTAGTGAGAGTGCAGGACTTGGGGAGAGAAGACAATCTTTCTTCTCTCTTTACGGGATGCTGCACAGCTTTCACTTTAGTTCTGTAGAGAATGTAAGCGCTTCCTGCTGGCCACAGTGCTGGAGGCTGGCAACAATACTAAATTGTCACACTGATATGTCCAGAGTCCTTTGTGAAATCCACATCAATATGTCAGGCTAAATAAATGTGATATTAAGCCGTTTATATGTTGAGAAGGTCAAATAACAAAGACCACAAGCAGATTTTTTAAATTTAAATAATTTATCTATCTATCTATTTGGTACAGGGTCTTGCTACACAGCTTGGATGTATAGTGGTGCTCCTGTCTCAGCCTCCCCCACATTGGGATTACAGGTCTGTGCCACCACGCTGGGTTGTGGGGGTCCACTCAGTGCCCAAGGCCCAGACGTTTTAACGCTTAAAAAGTTTTAAAGTGTACTTATTTTACTCATTTCCGCCAGAATAACAAAGGGCAATAGTGCACAAATTGCCTCATTTTCCTAGTCTCATAAAGTGCTAGATTCACAAAACATGTCTATCCTGTATATTCTGTTATAATCCCCTTCAGATTTAATGGCATATTTAAATTAAGAAAAAATATTAGAGGGCCAGTCAAATAGCTCAGCAGATTAAAGCACCTGTAAGCAGGCACAGGGCTTGGGGGTTCAATCCCTGGTCCTGCCATGCTGGCCCCACCCGTGGGGCATGCTGAGACAGCAATTGAGACTGGGCGTGGTCGAATATGCCTGTAATCCCAGCTCTTGGGAGGCTGTAAACAGGCAGGCAGATCACTACAAGTCCCAGCTAGTAATGAGATCCTGAACACCCTGTAGACACTTCCCTAAAATACAAAAGAAAGAAAGAAAGAAAGAAAGAGAGAGAGAGAGAGAGAGAGAGAGAGAGAGAGAGAGAAAGAAAGAAAGAAAGAAAGAAAGAAAGAAAGAAAGAAAGAAAGAAAGAAAGAAAGAAAGAAATTAGATAAGATGAACAAAAAACCCCTCAATTCTCCTCCCAAAGTTCAAGTAATACCTGACTTGGTACCTTTTCAGGAGTGCGACAGATTAAAAGAGGAAGTTCCCGTTGCAACACTGACAGTACAGTAATTGAGGTCTTGAGTCTAACTTCTCAGTGACAGTTTCCTTATCTAGAAAATGGAGCTGATAACAGGATCTATCTGATGGAGTTGCTTTAAGTATTAAAGAAAGCATGTAAGGAATGTGCATAGCCGGGTGCTGTGGCGTGTGCCTGTAATCCCAACAGCAGCACCCTCTGGCAGGAAGACTACAGATTCGAGCCCAGCCCCAGCCATGTAGCAACTTAGTGAGACCCCAGCCCCAGCCATGTAGCAACTTAGTGAGACCCTCTCTCAAGGTAAACAAACAAACAAAAAAAGTACATTAAATAAATAAATAGTAAAAGGCTTGGGAGTGTAGCACAGTGTGAAGGCCCTGGGTTCAATTTCTAGTACAGAGGATTTTTTTTTTTTTTTTTTTTTCTGGCTGGCTCAGGCTGCCTTAAGGGTGGGTCTAGGGATCAAATCACGGTCCTCTGTGCTTGACTGGGATTGGCTGAGCAAGCACTTAAACCACTGAGCCAACCCAAAAGCCCCCAAAAGTTGAGAAGAATTTTTTTTTCAATTCCTAGTGTAAACAAACAAAACAACAAAAATCCACCTTCCATATATATGTATATGTTAACTTCACACACAGTTACCTAGAACCTATTTTGTGTCAGGTTATATATATACATGGCAATGAATAAAACACAAAAATCCCTGCTTTCAGCAAGTGTGATGGCATACACCTATAATCCTAGGACTTGGGAGGCTGAAGCAGGAGGATACAAGCTCAAGGCTAACCATGGGCACAAAATGAGTCCGAGGCCAGCCTGAACTACACAGCAAGACCCAGGCTCAAAAGACAGCAACAACACCAAAAAGACAAAAATCCCTACTTTCGGGGCATTAGCATCACAGTCAGAACTATATAATAAATCAGCAAAAATATTATATCTAATTATAATAAATGAATAGAGAAAAAGTGAATTATGGGAAGGGACAGGAAATAGGTGTTAGTGATTGTTTATAGGATGGCTGGGAAGGCCAAGCCTGAGGGAGACGAGGGACAGTGTCATGAGGTTACTCAAGGAAAGGGTTCCTGACAGAGGGAAACAAGCAATGTGTGGCTAAGAGATCCACGTGCCCAGAGGGGGAGAGTACAGGCCCGACGTCCTTTACCCAGACTTCTACCATCCAAAAACTTCAGAGCTCCATGCCCCTTTCAACATCGGGCAGGGGTACGCACTTATCCCCCCTTCTGGAATGGCATTCTATTTCTTCTTTTCTGCATCAGGAGCTCTAGTAGATTCCACCTCAGTGCCATGTGCCTACCTCTTTTTGCAGTATCTCTCTCTCCACAGGTTCTTTACACCCCTAGGGCCAGCAAGTGCCTAGGGCTCCAGGAACACTGGTATTCATTGTCACAATGTCAGTATCATGCTTCTCTTGGCTTCCCCAAATGCTACAGGACGGGTGCTAGAGGGATGGAAGCAATATGTTAGGACTCCAACCACATCTCCTACAAAAAGGATTCTCACTTCTGCATAAAGAAAATGTCAGCCCTAGTAGTGACATCTAATGAACAGTGATTAGTCATTTTCTATTCTTATAAGAAAATAAACTAAAATGATGATAAAGAAGTCAGTGTGGGGCTTGATGTGAATAAAGAGAAGAAAGTAGAGAGAAGGGGAAGGATGGAGGGGCATAATTAAAGTATAAAAGAAAAAAATATGAACAAAGTCAAAACAAACTCAACAGACGTCTCTCTTCCTGCCATTAGTCATGAACATGGAGAGGAGCCCTTTATCATTAACTCTTGTATTTGCTTAACTAAGATGTGTTTTCAGGGAGTAATGAAATTTTTTTAATTTGTAAGATTTTTCATGGAAGGCAGAGAGGGGAACAATAGGGAACAAAGTTTAAATGTACACGTAACAACTCCCCATGATAATGTGATCAGTATATGTTTGTTAATAACCATGTACTAATAAAAATAAGAAAAAGATTTTAAAAGGCTTTAAAAATGTTTAGAAACTATGCATTAAACAAAAGATTTTTTAAGTTGTACACAATCCCATTGGTTTTCTTGCCTAAAAATGAAAATAAAATTTCTTTCTTTCTTCCTTCCTTCTTTTTTAAATCACTTACACAGGAAAGTGTTCATTTGCCTCAAAAACCCTGCAGTGACCCTGACACTCCAAAGTCAAGATCCTCCACAGGCAGGAAATGCCTTTGCCAGCTCCAAAGTCTCCTTTGCAGCCCTCTCCATTGTCTGGATTTGTATACATCTGACTCCTGAAGAGGTTTCCCCTGCCTGCAACTTTGAATCAAAGAGCTATCTCAAAAGGGACTGGTGGTGCTTTCTAGCTTTTCTGCCTACATGGTGCCAGGTATTAAAGCCACTCCAGGAACTGAGGTTAATTCATGCATGTATCCCAAGGCCCTCCACTTTCAAGGGAGGTGAAGGAAACTTCATCTGCCTTAGTGCCATCTCTGCTCTTATCCACCACTATATCAATTCTGTAAAGACAGGCTTCCCTGAAGCCACAACTGAAAGGGTGGCTGCTATGTTATAGGCCTTGGAGCTGCCACTTAGGTGAGTGGAAGGAATCTACAAAGTGTTTATCACCAAAGTTTAACAACAATATCAAATAAATTTAGTTTTCAAAAAACAATATCACAACCCATATCACTGGACAAAATTAGATTAGATGCAGAGAATCCAGCTGGGACTTGATGAAACCCAATGAGATAAAGGTAAATGTTATCAGAACATGTGATTATTCTGACCACAAGTTATCAAACTTAATGAGAAATATATTAGGTGGTTGGTTTTCCATATTCTGTCCTGTGCTACTATTGATCACATAATCATCACTTCTAATCAAAGACTTAAAGGATCATTATTAGATTTTAAAATCTAATTTTAAATTAGAAATCAAAGAGTGGGCTTTTAAGTGAAATGGAAATTTTTGATGCATTCTGTCCCCAACAAAGTGCATCCCTACCACCAATTCCAAATATACATTTATTTGAATCCCTGTCCTGTCCCCATTAACTAAGATGAGTATTTACAGTAGTCAGACCACAAGCACAAAGCTCGTCAGAAATGTTGAAAGAGAATAGGTACTTTCACTATCAGAGATGGTTTCCTCTTTTCCCACAAAGATGTCTTATCAGCTTTCACCCTGAGAAAACCATAAAAAGTAAGAAAAAAAAGTCCTTATGCAATAGTTCTCTAAATAAAATACTACACAACAGCCTAGTCATCCCTAAAAGTGTTGTTGTTTAAAGAGTCAAAGTACATTATCCAACAAAATCAATATCCTATTAAGTTAGCAAGGTTTCTGAATATCAAAGAGCAACAAACTGAATAACTTAGAGTATAAGTACACGACCCAGGGGATTAATCACACACTGTCATGGTGAAATTAGGGCAATTCTTCCAATCATTAACGTTCTGCTTACAAAAATGTGCTTTTCTGTTTGTCTTTCTGCTAAATGATAACCATTTTCAAGTTGAATCTCCTGATAAAAAGAGTTAAAAAACAAGACAGGAGCTGTGCTGTAAAGGTCGTACATGCCGCTTCAACATGAAATAGCCAAAAGACAAACAAATAAAAAATGCCTGGATTGTAGGAAGAATTTGTAAATATTCACTGGCAGCCCTCAGTGAGGCATTTTAGAAACCTCAATGCCAAGTTGTATTCTGAGAATACTGTACTTCTTCCAGCTAACCTGCTCTTGATTCGTAAGGATGTGGTCCATTAAGATGATGAGCAACTGAAAAAGAGCTAGGGTTAGATTTGAATTGGAAAACAGTCAGGTCTCAGGAAATTGTCAACTTTAAAACAAGACTGCACCTCTCAAGTTTTCAGCTATCAATCAATACATAAGTTGGTGTTTCTCCGCTTAATAGTCATGATACAGTTACTCATAAGAATAAATATTAACCAGAGGTTATCTGCAGAGGCGAAACACACATACAGATTTCAGGATTACTTTAATTCTAGGTTCACAAGCCTTCCTTCCATTCTCCAAAAATCTGATACGGACAGTCCCATTTTCAGATAAGACTGATTATGGCCTTTGAAACTTGTTTGTAACTTGAACAAGAGGGTCTGGAGCTTGGGGCCAGAAACTGATGGGAAGGAGACCTCTTGCATTTTGTGACTACTTTGGCTCCAACAACAAGAAAACATAGAATGGGGGACAGGGTGAGCATGAACTGAGTTGGCAAACGGAACAGAGGGAGGGGTCTTGTAGCTAAGCAGACTCATTTTACAGATGAGAGCTCTGAGGGCAAGAACTAGAATTTCAGTGCAAATCTTCAACTTTCCAGGCCTACCTACGTCTCTCTGCTGAAGAATCAGTTCTCTTTCTCAAAAGTCACAATCACCTGGTCATTTAGTTTTATTTTGAAATTCTATGGTGGCAAGACTGGACAATCTGTTAAGAACTATGGTTTCTTCACTGTTTTGTTTTGATCTGAGGGTCTGCTTGTGGGGAGCCACACCCCTTGTCAGTCAGATCCAGTTAGGGCTTCTCTGTTCCAAGCCAACACCCAATTCCACTACATCTAGAGAATTCCATACAGGCTAACGCTAGAGGGGTAGACTTCTGAACCTCTTCCTCAGAGGTCTTTCCACTGTTTTCTGGGATGCCAAAGACTTGATGGCTCAGCTAAGCAGGGAGCTGGCTGCAGGCTAGCCATGTCCAGGGCTGTCTGAAGCCTCAACTATGTCCACCTGTGCCTCAGCATCCTCATTATCCCCAGTCCCACAATTACCCATCTTGTACCCTGAACCCACCTCTCCTCAGCTACTAAACCTCACCACTGCCAGGGTCCTCTCCTCTTCCCATGATCTCCCTCCTCCTGCACTGCAGCTGCAACTCCCAAGCCAAGGTGAGCTGCCGCACTTGCTTGTACCACATGAGGTGCACCTTTGACAGACAGTGTTCTCCACGGGTGCTCCCAGCGCCCACGCAAATTCCCACCGACATCCTAGACCTACTGATCAGAGCTGTAGGGGGCAGGGAGTTCCAAGCCCCAGGCCTGATTCTGAAGCTCACTCAGCAGAAGTGCCTTGGCACTATCTACCTCTGCTCCCCAAGACACGGCCTAGCCAAGCATAGGGGGATCCCGAGAGATTCCACAGATGATGGATAACAGTGTTGACTCACATCGGTCAAGGGCAGTGAGCACCCTGGCCAGCCTTGCAGCCCAGGAGAATCGATGGGTTGGGGCGGATTCGCACAGCAAGCCGAGGCCACTCTTTCAGTTCTGGGCACAGGTGCAGGGCAGGGTTAATACAGCTCCCAGAAGACGCTCTAAGACACCCCCAACCCACCAAATCCCCTGCGAACACTTAAACTCTCATTCAAGCTACCTACTCCTTGTTGCGCTGCCACGACCACGCACAGAGAGCTCAGCGCCCCAGGCACCAGGGCCCCTGGCACCACCTGCACCACTGGGACACTCTAACAACGGTTCTGTTTTGGGACCAGGGATATAGCTCAGGGGCATAAGTGCCTTCATGGCAAGTACAAGGTCTGAGTTTGATCCCCGATAGCGCGCGCAGACACATACACAAAGTGTTTGGCTTTTTTTTCTTAAGCCAGAGAATGAGATGTCCAAAGGTCAATTGTCCCAAGGTCGGATTTATTTTACAATGAACTTATTTTTTAAAAATTCTGGCCATTTTTTTTTACAGTGAACAATTCTATATACACAGGTTATAGACATTGCTTAATATAAAACACAGTATCGACAATCTACTTACACTAACCCTGGGATTTCTAGTTCATCTGAGATTGTCAGTCTCTGATGAGTTAGTTTCTCCGCCTGCACAGGACAGTACTACCTTAACATTTCCTTTAAACAGGTACTAAGTGATCGGCCAAAACAAGCATTTATCAACTCTGCTCTGAAATGGCTGTGGATTTAAGGCAACAGTTAATAATATCATAAAAGTAAAGACTGTTTCCTTTTAAAGTACTCCAAGTCTGCCTGAAAGGTGGGCCCCTATGCCAAGGCACTGGATTTGGGGGTGCTTTTTGCTTTCCCACTAAGCAAGATGTAATTACAGATTATAGAAAGTCACTCAAGTCCATCAAAAACTTTAAAATTATAACTTAAAAAATTTAACAAAAGTTCAGAATTACTTTTTATAAATAGAAATGACAATTTACTTTTCTAAAAGGGGGGGATGGGGTGACTATCAAAACAACCTAAAATTAGTACATATACCATTTGTTAAGTTAAAATTAAGGCTTCAACGTAGGTTGGGTAATTAGCCAGTGCATCAAATATTTTTAAGTTCCCAGAACACTTGAAAGTGGGTTTTCTTTTCTCACACAGTTTTCCAGTTCTTCTGGGAAGAATTTCTATAGAAAATGTTATTTCCCAGTCCAGTTTTTAAAACACACCAGTGCTGGTGATCATCATCCAGCATTAAAATAGCTTTTATCGCCTTCAATGTCCACTTCCTGGTCAGAATCCTCTGAAATCTCTGAGTCAAGGTCTTCCTGGGAGGCTGGGGAGGGTGAACACTGGGAACTATCCAAAGAAGCACCTGTATTCTGCTCACTGGGTAAGTCTTGCCTCTGGTCGCACGGATTGTCCAAACTTTCCAGTTCCTCCTTTTTACTGGTTTGAGGGTTCTCCTGGATAAGGGGAAGAAAGTGGAGATTGGTCAGATTATGAAACACAGAGAAGAGGCAGCAGCAAAATGTCTTCTCATCCTGCACCATCTTCTTAAAAATTTAGTAAATGTTTTTTATAATCTTTTCATTCAGAAAATACATACTTGTGATATTTCTTGATTTGAAATATGAGGAAAGGATAGATCAGTGGACTAAGTGGCTGCTTAAGCAAGCACAAGACCCAGGGTTCAATCCCAGGCACTATGTGTGGCACCAGCCTTGCCCCAGGGCACACTGACTGGGCCACCAAGACCCACTGTGGTGGCATATGCCTGTAATCCTAGTGTTGAGAGGCTGAAAACAGGAGGATCACACAAGTCCATGCTGTGTAGTGAGACCCTATACCCAACACATTAAAAAAATTGTTAAAAGTTTGAGGGGTAAAACTTAAATCATAATAGCTATACACTATCTTCATCACTGATATATATATATATATATATATATATATATATATATATATTTTTTTTTTTTTTTTTTTTTTTTTTTTTTTTTTTTTTTTTTTTTTTTTTTTTTTTTTTTTTTTTTTTTTTTTGGTGGGACTGGGGTTCAAACTCACGACCTTGCACTTGCCCAGCAGGCACTTGTGCCTCGGAGCCATCTCCCCAGCTCCCTGTCACTGATATATTTAAATCTTGTCAATTAACAGCATCTTCTAGATATTTTAAGAATGTGAGGAGTTGGGTCCTGTACAAGGCCTGGATTCAATCCACAGCCCCTGCCCAAGTGGTGAATTATTATTTCCAAATTATTAGACTGAATTCTGTTTGTGTATGTGTGGTACTAGGCTGAATTCTTTTACACTCATCTCCTAATGTAAACTTATGAGTACAGACACACATAGATGTAGCAAGTAAAAAAAATCATAGTAAAGACAAATGTGTAACTAGAAGAATGTCACTGAGAAGGGAGAGAATTACATACAACTAGCTTTAAATCTGGGGAAAGGGGCTGGGGAGATAGCTCCATGGCACAAGTGCCTGCCTGGTAAGTGCAAGGTCATGAGTTTGAACTCAGGTCCCGGAAAAAAAAAAAAAAAAAAAAAAAAATCTGGGGAAAATTCCTGAAAAATATTCCTGTATTACATAAAAATCACTAATTTAAAGATCCCTGGAAAACTAGAATAAAGCCTTTGAACAAGGAAATCACTAAGTAAGTGCTCATGCTTTCTAAATCCTGTGCTTGTCTAAAATGGATATTAACGCTACATAGAAGCATAATATGATGTGCTGGGTTTCTTTTTTTCTTTTTTTTTTTTCCCGGTGCCAGGTATTGAACTCAGGACCTTGTACTTGCCAGACAAGCACTTATTCCAGTGAGCTATCTCCCTGGCTCAATATACTGTTTTTTAAAGCAAAATAATACATTCAAATTTTCAGCTGTGTAACAAATGTATAAGATGAAATATTTAAACCATGTTAGAATAATAAAAATATAGATTTTTTTTATGAGCAGAACAGATTTATTGGGGGAAACAAAGCTCCTGTCTGAGACAGAGGGACAAAAATGGGGTCCCGAGTGGGTGATCCTCCAAAAATACAGAATTTTATTTTGAAACAATTTTATTTTGTTTCAAAATAAAATTTGGGATACCAACTTGTTTTTACTTGAAAAGTAATGATCAATAAATGTAACAAACCACATTAAATTTCCTCAAATTATCATTTTAAAATATTGTATTCATCATTTAAATTGGAAATTTAACAATTCAGCAATTGTCAAATATCCAGATTAGGGTATCAAAAACAAATCTTTAGCTTTCAACCAACAGAGTTTATTCAGAAACTTAAAAAGCCTTTCCTTTTTTATCACGTATTGCATAACAAGTCACTGGAAGAAAGACTGTTAGAAAATTTCAACTATTTTTCCAACAGTTTTGGATATTTTCTTATGTATCTTATATGCATTTTAGGAGTTGGCATTATATGGAAAATTTATTCTTAAACTCTTTGATATTTAATTCTCCTTAAAGACAGCACAAGGAAGACTTAAAGGTGTTTGTGTCCTTTTATTTACCCTTGAATTCTGCCTGGTTTTATTATGGCTGTGTAAATAAAAGAAACAATTTTCTCCCAAAGATAACTGCTTAAGTCATTTACTGTCAATTACTTTATCTTTCCTGCGTTAATTAGATAAACAACATATGGGGTTTATAAAACAATTAGCTGGGAGTTTTACTGGCCAGTGTGTGAAAACCCAAGCATAATTGATATAGGAACTGCATTAGGTGCTTTTAGCATTACTGCCACCTGAGCAACTCATCCTGAATTTCAGCAGAATTATTTGCCTTTTTAATCAAGGTGAAGAGGTTAAATAGTCTCTCAAATGACTTTTGCATACAACCCATAACAGGCTTCGCGCTGAGATAACATGATACAAATATTTATCCCCATAGAAACAGAACTGCGTCTTCTATACCTGTTTTAGTCTTCTCCATTTAGCGCGTCGATTCTGAAACCAGGTTTTGACCTACAGGAAAGAGAAAGAAAATTTAGCAAAAGCCCTGGATCCCGAAAAACCTAGGTGGGAGGTGAGAAGCGGACTGGCAAGTCAACCAACCCTTCGGAGGTTGAGAGCCTCGAGTGCAGCGTGGTTTCCTGCTCTGGCCACCCCGAGTCCTGGCGACCCCTGCCCCAGGCGCAGGGCCCCTCCCGGCCGGAGGGTGCTCACCTGCCTCTCGCTAAGCTGCAGCATCTTGGCCAGTCGCTTCCGCTCAGGCGGGGAGAGGTATTTCTGTGTTTCGAACTTTTTCTCCAGCTCGATGGTCTGGTCGTTGGAGAACCTCACCTGGCCACCTTTCCTTTTATGTAGAGGCCTCTGTAAGAAGGGACTCCAGAGCACAGGTTTGCCTAGTGCAAGGAGAGACGCGGTTAGCAAGGGCCCTGGAGCTGCAGAGGGCCGGGCCAGCCCCGGACCAGCCTGCGGTGGGGTGATGGAGGAAGGGAGGGAGAGGGCCGCCGCAGGAAGACACTCGCCCTGACCTACTCACTCACGTCCCCAGGAGGGGGGCCAGGGGCTCTCGCCAGCACAAACTGAAAGATACCGTGCGAACACCCTAAGTCGCACGGCCACGCCATACGCCACAGAGCACCCGAATGCAACCATCGCACCCATGACTAGATACGAGAGCAAATCTTTTCAAGCCCACTGAACACCGGGACAACTCTCTCAATAATTAGTCTGGAAATTATGATAAACTTTTTGTACTCCTCCACTGTGTCCCTTGCTGAAACGCACTTCCAGGGACGCCGGGACGTGCGTGCTGGGGAGGAGCGGGCTGCCACAGCACCCTCAGCCTGGGCAGCGCGGAGCGCTGGTGCCCGAGCCGTGCTAGGCAGTGGCTTCCAATCCTGGCCCCAGGGCGCCGCGCCTCCTCTGATTTCACACCCGGCCCGCGGGGGCGGCCAGTTAAAGCCACCCCATAGACTATGGCAACATTTCCGTCAATGTGTTTCCTGTTGGTCTATCTCGAAAAACCCTTTGCTTCCTCCTGCACGGTCCCAGAAGTAACCCAAGGAAACCCAGGGCGCGCTCTGTGGAAACGTTCGTTCGTCCTCACGCCTGGTCCGGCTGAGGGTCCCGCGCCTGCCCCTTGAACCGTCAGAGCCACGGGGGCCGTGGCATGAAATCCAGGGGGCTGGGATAAACAGTTCGAATACAATAAACAGACTTTTTAGACAATGTAATTCACTCATCTCAAATCTTGTTAGCGTCCAGAAGCCAAGGTGGACGGAGCTAAAGACCCCACCATTATAATTGCTGAACAAACTGCCAAAAATAGTTAATTTAAAACCCTGGTGATCCAGAGGAAGCTTCCCATTTCCTTAACTACGCTCGGACTTCAGATCCTAGGAGGGGGCTAAGGGCCATCTGAGTCTAGACACTGGTGGCTTATTTCTTAGGCCCTGCAAGGATGCCACAAATCCGCAAACTCTTCAGTATGTGCTCGCTGTGCTGCCCTTCCTAACTGGTGCACTAAAGAGGTGTCTGTAAGTCCGTCCGTCAGTCTGTAGGCCTGTACCTAAGTGCTGAGAAAGCTGGCATTGTTTTTTCGAGATTTTGCTTGCGTCAGGCTTCAGACTGGTGCAAAACAGCCTCGAAAAAAAAGAAAAAGGAAGCAACTGGTTATTTTAGCTGCCATAAAGTCACATCCCACACAGAGGAAATGAACAATATCAGAAAAACGGATCCTGGCTATCAGAAGTCGAGTGTTTCCTGAATTTGTCTGTATTGAGGATGTCGATAAAATAATCAGCAGCGTGCACTACTCCCGAGGAAGGGTCTGCTTCATGCAGCCAGGAAAACACTTAACAGCTTCTGAAACCAGATTTACTCCTATCGAGAACTCAAGATTTCCTGTATGAACGGAAAGGGTCAGGCTCTTTCACTGCACAAGCTTGTTGAACCAAGTCCAACCCCGTAACCGCCCGGGCCCGGCAACGACTCCTGCCCCTCAGCGGCGGGCCTAGGGTGCCTGGCCACCGTCCTCCCCGTCCGTGCCGCTGCCTGCCCCGGGTGACAGGCGCTGCCGCAGGCTGCCCTCCGCAGCAGCCCCGGCGGCGGCTCCCGACGCCTGCTAGGTGCAGGAAAAGCAATCTGAGTCACAGTGCGGTCAGCGCGGCCGCGCGCCCCCGGGGCTCGGCCTCCGGTCCCCAGGGCTCGCGCGCGCCCCAGGGCCGCTTTTCAGTCCTTTCGGCCGCAGCTTTCAATTGCCTCGCCCCTCCGCCCCCGCCGCCTCCCGGGCGCTGCCACCTGCCGGGTGGCGCCTTTCTCGCCGTCGCCCCGGCTTGGCCCCGCCGTGACCCGGTCGCCTTACCCAGGGGGTCGTGGCGAAGCAAGGCGTGCGTGTAGTCGTTCACCGTCCGCGGGAAGGGGTACAGAGGGCCTCCGAGGCCGCCCGGGCCGTAGGCGGCGGCCAGCGCGGCAGTGGGGTGGTGCGAGAAGGCGGGGTGGATCGGCGTGGGCTCGTACACCGGGGTCCGGTAGGAGGACACGAGACTGGTAAAGGAGGAGTTGGGGGACGGCAGCGTGGGGGCGGGCGTGGGGGCGGCGGGCCCGCGGCCCAGGATGTCCTCGATGTAGAAGGGTGTCGGATGTGCGGGCTGCAGCAGCGGGGTGGGCGCGTACAGTGGCACTCCCGCCGCCGCCGGCCCGGGGTGCGGGTACTGCATGGCTGCTGCGCTCCGGGCCTCGGAGAGTTGCCAGCCCGCGCCGCGGCGCTACATTTATCGGCGCCCCAGCTCCCGGCGATAGGCTCCGCCGGCCGTGGGGTGGGGCCGCGCTCGCTGGCCCCTTCCTGCCGCCGGGCCCCGTAGCCAATGGCGCCGGCCCCAGGGAGCCGCCTCCCGCCCCAGCCCCTGGCCCGCCCCGCCGGCCGAGCTCCACGCCCCCGGGCTGCTCCGGCTCGGGGCTCCGGCTCGGGACTCCGGGGACCCTGAGCTTGGCAAGGTGTCCACCGCCGCAGTCAGCGCCGGGCGCCGTGGCCGCGATGCCCTCCCGGAAAGTCCGAGGCGCGCCCGTCGGAAGAGACGCGAGGACCGCAGCTGCCGGGAACGCTGACCCAGGCGGCCGCAGCCCAGCCAGGAGCTCGGTCCAGGCCCCGGTGATGGTGGGGGCAGCGTGCCCCAGGCGATGAGGGACCGGATTGGGCGGCGGCGCGGGGCTGAGCCTTGGTCGGCTCCAGACCCTTCCTGGACGTGCGCTCGTCGGAATAACTGGGGCCCTGATTGTTGCCCGGGGCGCCTCTTAAAATGCACAACTGGAGCATGCTGGTGGTTTCTAGAGCTGCTCCGGAGAGCATGAGCTCCGCTCTGAGACGCAGTCCAACGGCGTACGTGCGACTGGATTTAAGGTGTTCCAGCCTTGTCCTGTTCCGGTCGGGTGCCTTGGGGACCTCCTAGACTCATCCATTTTTCTGGGGTCTTGGCAGAAGCTGCTCTGGACGGACCTAAGGGGAAGGTCAGGTCCCACGGTGCCAGTCTAAGACTATAAAGACCTTTTGGATGCAGCGGAGGCTGGCCTGTGTCCTTCCTCCCCGGCCTTGCGGGTCACAGCTGCAGGCTACCGGGCCCCTCTGTTTCCCACGTGCTTTCTGTTGAAGCCAGGACACTATCTCCGCGCAGCACGGCCTCCAGTGCAAAGGACTAGTTTCTTGATTCTTGATTGACGCCCCCTGTGGTCAGCACACCTAGAGGTGAGTTGTTTCCACTAAGGTTCTCCATTAGTTTGGGAAATAGATTTCTGGGGTTTTTCAAAATTATTGGTAAATCTACATCTTTGAACTATATTTTCCAATTGCAGTGGGACTGAAATAGGAACAATGGACCAAGAGCCGGACTGCCTGGGTTCGAGTTTCACTTCGCACATTTTTGTTGCGCTAGTGCCACGTGCCTGCAGCAAACAAGACATACAATGCCCGCCTTCACAGAGGCAGGAAACAAATTTAACACAGTAACATACATGTGGTAGGAAGGAGGAATGCCCAATGAGCTGAAACCTTCTGACAAGGGGACATCACCTAGTTGGGAGAGGGTCCAGGAACTGTAAGAAAGGGAAAGACTACCAGGTGACTGAGGTGTGAAAGATAAGCAGGTGACTTATCAGGACTAGGGTGAGAAGTCGCACATCCAAGTCCAGAAAATACTAGCATGTGAGTGTTGTCAGCTAATACAGTTATGATCACTTCACCACCCTGAGCTTTTCTCATCTAAAGGATTTAGGCATCTTTCAGAACCAAACGACCGACAAGAGCTGCAAGCACAGACAAACCTAGAGTGTAATGTGCTCAACTCAATTCTTATGAAAAGCTTCAAGGTAAAAATTATATCTATCTTTGCGTGTGCCATTTTATATAACAAATAATACTGGCTATCCAAATAACATTAGCTGAAGACAGGGATGAGACTGGAGGGAGAACGTGTACCTTGTGAATATTTTGAGAACTGAACCATGTAGGTGTGTGATCCATTCATGGGATAATTGAGCCCAGAAATAAGTGGCTGACTGAAGATCTGAGGGAGGAAAGGTGCCATAAACTGAGAAGCTATGTTGCCAGGGAGCATGGGGGGCAGGCTCCTTTGAAGAGAATTGCATTGGCTAAATATGGGGAGATTGATACTTCAAAATTACATTATAGATACATTGACTGCAAGCCTGCATGAGTTCATGGTGGTAATGCAAAGTGAGAGAAAGTGGTAGAGGCCCAGAAAGCTGGAACAATGCCAGCTCAAAAATGTAGAAAGTTGACAAAATCAGAAAATACAATATTTCGTTCAAGAAAATCATCCTTGGGCACCACAACTGGTGGGTGAAATGTGGAAGACAGGAACTTCACCAGGTTTTATGGTATCACCCACCACTCATTGAACTTTAGGTTTTAAAAAATATATAGAAGACTTAATTAAGGATAATGAAGGAATGTAAATATGTATTTATGTTAGGTAAGAACATTAAATTAGTATTGTCTTAGATGATGTTGGTATTGTGAATTATTTCGGAAAATGTGTTGTAATTCTTGAGAGATATAAAGTAGGGTAAGCCAGGCGTGGTGGCGCATGCCTGTAATCCCAGCACTTGGGAGGCTGAGGCAGGAGGATCGGTGCGAGTCGAGACCAGCCTGGGCTACAAAAGTGAGCTCAAGGCCAGCCTGAACTGCATAGCGAGACCCTGCCTCAAAAAAAAAAAAAAAAAAAAATTGAAAAAAAATTGAAAAAAAATTGAAAAAAATAGGGGTAATGGATCATATCTGCAACTTCTGAGTAGTTCAGTATGTTTATACACAATACATATATATACAGGTACTCATGTATTCAGAAAGAGATTAAGTAAAACTAAAGCTTTTCTAGGTTTTAAAGTTTTCAACATAAAAGATGGAAAAAAAAAAGTATGATTTTGAATGTTTAAAGTGAAACTGCCCCGGGCGTGGTGGTGCATGTCTGTAGTCTCAGCACTTGGGAGGCTGAGGCAGGAGGATCAGTGTGAGTTCAACACCAGCCTGGGCTGCAAAAGTAAGCTCAAGGCCAGCCTGAACTGCATAGCGAGACCCTGTCTCAAAAAAAAAAAAAAAAAAAAAAAAGAACAGACAAAAAAAACCCCACAGAAATGAAACTGTTACTTCATTTTTTTGAAGGTTAAAAAAAATATCCATTATCTGTTAAATCTGTATATAAAAATTTTAGGTCATAGCACCTTGTTCCTGGAATCTTTGGTAGAAGTTTTTGGAACCCTTGGTCTCTGTGAGTCAGCTCTGAAGCCTCCAGATTCTACCAGCCATCATTCTCGTTGCTCTCCTTGCTGGAGAATGCTCTCATGTGTTCCAGAAACATGCAGGTCCTGGAGACCAAGATATGACAGTTATTGTCTCAGGTACAAATATACCTTAAAAAGTTACATTTGGTCTGTAAAGATCAGGACCTTGGTGAGCTAAACAAATATTTTTCTCACAAAATGTTTCTTTTTTTATTATTATTATTATGGCCGGCTCAGCCTGCCCTGAGGGCAGGGCTGGCACAGCATGTGGTGCTGGGGATTGAACCCCCGTCCCTGCCACCACCTAAGCTTTCCTAAGCAGGCGCTTTAGACCACTGAGCCATCCCGCCAGCCCTCACAAAATGTTTCTCATTTTGTTTTTCTTCATTTTTGCCCCCTCTGCCTAGCAGGTTACTGGGACAGTACTTCCTTTTATTTACTGTCTTTATAGAATTCAATAGTCAGCCTTCATACACTATCATCAAAACTAGTATGTGTTGGTAGTACTAATTTATGCTGGGATTGACACAGCCATGAGCCATAAAGACCTAAATCTACAAACATCCGCCCAAATGTTAAAATGCTAGGGAGATAACATTAATAATCACTCCTACTAGAGAAATGATCTCTAATTGTTCAATAATCACTGGTAAAGAAAGCATCATTCCTTCCTTTGATGTCACCACAAACCCTGGAAAGTGGATATAGATCTTTAAAAGGCAGTGGTATAACATTCCAGTTCGGCTACATAATCCTCACCAGCAAATTGAAGCACTTAATTCTGTTAAGCTATATAACACTCCCTTTCCTAAAGCCAGTCGGCAGACCCATGATCACTTTGCTGTAGTTAAAAAAATTACAACCACATTTGTGAATGTCACATTTATTGAACGACATAATTTTTAATATCACTTGTGTGGGTTTTATAGTTTCTTTTATTGTTTTAAAAGTCATTTGGGGCTCTAAAAGAACTAGATTTTTCCAACATTGTCCCTATGATTTTTTTTTTCACACAGTCAGAACTAATAAAACAAAACTGTTGTAGCTATTTAATTCAAAATCTCTTGGAGTTTCAATATTTTTTCTCTGCTGGATACTAAAACCAATAAAGTTACATGAGATTTTAATTATATACCAAATTAAATGAGACTCTGTCCAAAAATTTGGCACTATTTATTTTCATCATCATGCAAAAGGCCAGATTTTGTAAGAAGAAAAGGTAGTTCTCACCTCTAATTTATCAAGTAAGAACTTAGGTAAACTTTTTGCACTTGTTTCCAATAATTATATGCAGGGGTAGAATTCCAAATTAGCTGTTGCTTGAAAGCACAAATGGATTTTGGTATAGCAATTTCTATTTACAAGACCTCTTACCTTTGACTGCTGGAATAACAATAATTTTGGAGTTTTCTTTCTTATTTTAATTTTGTAGTAGTGGGAATTGAACCCTCAGCCTTCACACTAAACTACACTCCTAGGCCTTTATTATTCTTTATTTAGAGACAGTGTCTGGCTAAATTGCCCAGGCAGGGCATGAACTTACAGTCCTACCTCACCTCCAAAGAGCTGGGATTACAAACTTGAGCCACCATACCAAGTGGAAAGGCAATAATTTATTAAATCTCCTATCAAGTTATTTTGTTTAGTATTTGACACAGTCTAATCGGTATTCTAATGTTTTACTAACTTAACAAAATTGTAGTATGATGGAAATGTTTCACCCATGTATATCATGAATTGTGCCAGAGCCAAGTGCATGGGTGGTAACCAATAATTTCCTTGTGATCTCTTCACCCATGCATTCCTCATTTTACAGGAATTTTATTTGTTTTATTTGCTTTGCTTTGCTTTGCTTTGGTGGTGCTGTGAATCAAATCCACATACACGCATGCTAGGCAAGTGCTCTACCAATGGGCCACACCCCCAACCCCTCTCACACTTTATGTACTACAGTGTGTTCCATAGCACTGTAGTGTGGATGACTTTTACTGACCATGGAACCTTAGGTAGGATTTACCTTTTTTTTTTTTTTTTTTTTTTTTTTTTTTTTGTGTGTGTGTGTGTGTGTGTGTGTAACCAGGGATCGAACTCAGGACCTTGCATTGAGCTATCTCCTGGCCCCTAAGATTTATTTATTTATTCAATATAAAATCAATTTTTAAAAACCCTCAATAAGAGCACAAGAATAAAACAGGCATTTCTCCACAAAGAAGATAGTCAAATGTCTAGTAAGCACATGAAAAAATGTTCTAAGCCAGATGTGGTGGCACACACCTGTAATCCCAGTACTATGAAGGCTGGGGCAGGAGGATCAATGTGAGTTTGAGGCTAGCCTGGGCTGTGTAAGTGAGTTCAAGGCCAATGTGGACTATAGAGCAAGACCCCATCTCAGGGGAAAAAAAAATGTTCAGCATCATTAATCATCAGGGAAATGCAAATTAAAACCACAATGATATTCTAGGATAGCCACAATAAAATTTTGAAAAAGTGTTAATGAGGGTGTGCTGCTTTAGCACCCTCATACTTTGCTGGTGGCAATATAAAATGAAGCAACTGCTTTGAAAAACAGACTGGCAGTTCCTGAAAAGGCTAAACATAGTTACCAGATCTGATGGACTACTCTAATTCCACTCCTAAATATATACCCAAGAAATGAAAACATGCACACAAGAACTTGCTCACAAGTGTTTGTAACAGAATTATTCATGACAGACAACAAATAGAAATATGAGAGCCAAAAGCTTGAAAAACCCAGGGTCTCAAGTGAGGAATGGGTAAAATATGGTATATCTACACAATGGAGTATTATTTGTTAATGAAAAGAAATGAAGCTCTAATACACATATAAGCTAAATGAACTTGGAAAATATTTTTTCAAAAGAACCAATGCACAAAGTACTATATATTGTGTTATTCAATCTATATCAAATGTCCACAATCGTCAAATCTATAAAGACAGAAAGATTTGTCTAGCGTTAGAAAAGTTGGAAGTACATGAAAAAGAACTAATGGGTACGAGGTTTCTTGGGGAGATGAAAATATGCTAAAAATTATTATGATGGTTACACCACTTTGTGGCTATCTTAGAGAAAAACACCTTAAATTGTACAGTTCATTAATTATAGCTCAGTAAGTGTTATATAATTTTATAAGTTATATGGTAGCCAATAATGTGATCTCTAATAATTATAAAAGTGTTAAAATAAACAAAATGAGATTTTAGCATAAAATGTAAATATAAAGAGGTACAGCAAAATTCCTAGGCAGCAACCTTTAAGGTAGTACCAGAAATGATGCACAAGGATTCTGGTGGTGTGGCCTATAAGACTTCCTGATCAGCAGCCCAACCTGCTCCTCTGTGTACTGTGCCCCTTCATTATCATTGTGTCACAGTAAAGTCGCCCTTTAATCCTCTCCAAGAAGGGAGAGGAAGAACATTGCCAAGAAACCAAATATATGAAGGGAAAAAGCAGTCCAGATTCTAGGCTAGATTTTCACGAAGATATTTTAAATTTTATGGGCACAAAGTTCTGTCCTTAACTCTAAAGATTTTCTTCTGAGGAAAAAGGAAAAGACAGCTAATGTCATGATGCCAGGCCAGCAAAGTAATCACAAGATCTGAGCTGTTTGTGTGTATGTGTGTGTGTGTGTGTGTGTGTGTGTGTGTGTGTGTGTGTGTGTGAGGGGGGAATGAATGGTGGCTGGTAGAACACTGTAGAGATTCAAAATGTGGAGATTTATCAATTTGCCAGCCGTTAGGATGATCACCCATAGAAAAATGGAGGCTTCTGGGTAAAAACACTGCCAGATACCTACAAGAGCTCACCCTCCATTTCCACAAAGTTCAAGCATTATCTACCTCCCAAGGTCGTCCTTCTACCCCAGCTGTGAAAGGGCCTGAAATACTGACTTATGTAAGACTGCCTTGCCGGGCGTGGTGGCTCACGCCTGTAATCCCAGCACTCTGGGAGGCTGAGGCAGGAGGATTGGTGCGAGTTCGAGACCAGCCTGGGCTACAAAAGTGAGCTCAAGGCCA
>PVJA010017392.1:0-41755 GCA_004027025.1 Myocastor coypus | reverse complement strand
TTAGGGTGGGAGCTAAGGCGGAGAGCCTGAATGTAATATAAAGAGAGACAGAGAGACAGACTTGGGCTGTTGCTGCTGCTCTGCTGCCATGTTGGTTGGCTACCTCTGCCGCCATTTTGTTGCTGTTCCGCCGCCATGAACTGGATGCTCTCCGCCCTGCTCCACTCAGCCTTGGGCCAGCTGAATATGGACTGAAACCTCTACGAACTGTGAGCTAAAAAAACCTTTCCTTCCTTCATTTTGAGTGTTGGGTATTTGTCCCAGCAATGAGCAAAAAGTAACTAATACATGCTCCATAGACACAGAAACACAATATGTGAGAGGGAGCGCATGGCCACGTTGTCCATGGGAACAAAAAGTGTAGACAAAGTAAATGTCATGTACAAAGGATTTAATAAATTGTAGAATGGGTTATATTATTAAACAGGAAAGAGTTGAAGTGATATCAGTTGGTCTGAAAGTGCTCTCATGTTGAGAAAATGTAATACAGTTATACACATATACCCCTGTTTATAGCAACACCACTCACAGTAGCTAATAGAAGTGACCATAGGCCCACAGGCACATGAATGATAAGGGAAATGTGGAATGCTGCTCAGGCTACAGAAGGATAATTTTGAACCATTCATAGGAGAATCTTGAGACCATAGTTAAGCTTGACACCATAATTCTAAGTGAAATGAATCAGATACAGAAAGTTAAATATTGGTAGCAGGTGTAGTGGTGCACAAGTGTAATTTCAGCACTTGGGAGACAGAGGCAGGAGGATGGCTACGAGTTTGAAGTCAGTCTGGGCAACAAATTGAGCTCCAGGCCAGCCTGAAGTACATAGTGAGGCCCTGTCACAAAAACCAAAACAAGAAAGAAAAAGAAAATATATCAATAGTTTGGGAGGCTGAGACAGGAGGATAGGTGCAAGTTTGAGACCAGCCTGGGCTACAAAAGTGAACTCAAGACCAGTCTGAATTGCATAATAAGACCCTGTCTCAAAAAGACAAAAAAAAAAAAACAACAAACATATATATATATATATATATATATATATATATGTATATATATATATAATCAATAAATAAAATAATTATAAGAGCACTGCAAGAAATAATTAAAACACAATGGCAAACCCCTCCATGGTTGTAGACCATAGAGAAATATACAGGGAAACAGGAGGCAGGCTATAATGTTTGTGAGGAGAGGTAGGCACAGAGAGCTGACAAATGTGATCAGAGAACAAGATGACAAGAATGCAGAGAGTTAGCAATGTGTTTCTCTGAGACAAAATACATAAATGTGCATACTTACATTGAATATATGAGGGGCCCGGGAGATAGCTCAGGGGCACAAGTGCCTGCCTGACAAGTGCAAGGTCCTGAGTTTGAGCCCTGGTTCTGCAAAAAATAAGTGAATGAATGAATGAATGAATGAATAAATAAATAGCCTGCTACATAGAATGTATAAAATATACAGAATATACTAACAATGTACTAACATTAAGAATAAGAAGATAATAGCAATTTAAAGTACACCCTGTAAAACTCTACTTGGATTGCATATAAATCAAGATGCAAATGGAACATTCTGGAATATGATAAAGATGATGTTATGGTTTATGTCTAGTTGTCCCTCCAAAGCCTCATGCAGTCATTGGGTGGGGACTTCTATAGATTGAGACTTGACTCATGAGTCACTGGGATTGTGTATTTTGGTGCTGATCTAGACTTTGAGATTTGATCCATGATCCCTGGGACTATGTATTTTAAGTACTTCTGGGATTATGGGTGTCGCCTAAGGTGGATTGGCTGAGGTGGAGAGCCTGAATGTAATATAAAGAGAGACAGAGAGACAGACTCGCACTGTTGCTGTCTGCTGCCCTGGTTGGTCGATTGCCTCTGTCGTGATTGTTGCTGTTCTACCGCCATGAACTGGATGCTCTCTGCCCTGTTCCACTCAGCCTTGGGCTAGACAAATATGGACTGAAACCTCCAGAAACTGTGAGCTAAATAAACTTTTTCTTCCTTCATTTTGAGTGTTGGGTAGTTGTCCCAGCAATGAGTACAAAGTAAGACAGATGACTAAAAATCGACTTTTATGAGACTGAACGTTGCTCCGGCTGGGGCTGCAACTCAATGGCAGAGCACTTGTGAGGCCTTGAGTTGGATCCCCAGCACTACCAAATCAAACTAATAAACAAACAGCAATATGGTATATTTCATGGATTTTTTATTTAATACCTAATCTCTTTATTGAAGGCTTTTTGTTTTTTAAGAGAAAGTAAAACAGAAGCTCAGAGAACAGGAAGGGCAGAGACTTCCCTTCCCACTCCACAGCCTCCCTAAAACCTCAATAGTGAGGCAAGAGGTAGAGAGGAGAAACTCCTGGAAGGATTAGGCATGAAGGCCAGAGGCCAGGACTGGAAGCTGGTTTCTCCACAACCACAACTGTCAGAAGCTGCTACTGTGGGTTTTGGAGAGCTGGCTTCCTCTCTTCACCTCTGATCTTCAGGCCTCCTCCTTCCAGGAATTTCTCTTCTCTGCTGCTTGGAAAGGCAAGAGGGAACAAGCTCTGTAAGCTTGTTGGTGGAGTTGCCCAAGAAAACCTCACCTTAGAGCACCGAGCTTCAACATAAAGCTGTCCCTGGGGCCATGTGCACTATGGGATAGCCTAAACAGCCAAAAGTGACCTCAACTTAATTGTACTTAATTATAACCTCATTTGCATTGTGGCTTTGACCTTCCCCATGGAAGGCACATGATTTGCTTCAAAGGTGCATACAAAGGACAAAAATCCCAAACACAGCTGAAAAAAGTGAATCACATCAGTTCAAGGGTCACTGCTGCCCTGTAAAACCCCCAGTAGGCTCTGAGCCCTAGCTTCTCCCAGGTCTGTGAGCTCTTCTCATTGACCCACTCACTCCTGCCCCAAGGAATCCATTCCATTCTGACTGACAAATCTATGCTTTTGACACAAGGGAAAGACATCTCCAACCTGCTAGATGTCATGTTCTCTAAAAATCAAGAAATGAATTCTAGGAACAACAGAAGTTAAGAGTAGGAAAAAATTACGTGGAGAAAGAAGGCTTCTGTGTAAGAGAGATAAAAGGGGATCCTGAAACTGGGTTACTGTCAACCCCTGCTTCCCAAAGGGAAGCCTCATGAGGTGAGGTGGGCTTCAGGTGGGACAGAATTTTAACCAATCAGTAAGATTACAAGTGTAGTCTCTTAGGAATCTTATGAGCAGCGAGACAGGGCTGCACCCTCCAAGGCCAGTGCAGAAGACAGCTGTGGCTGGAGGTGCATTCCCTGGAGAACGGGCTTCAGGAGAAGAGCAGCTACTCAGGCAGGTCCCTTCCCCTGGGGGTGAGCAGCAGTGACTGATATGCTAAGTAGGCACCGATCACCCTGAGGTGGGTGGAGGACCAAACCTGCTTAGCCACTCCTTCCAGGAAAGTTCTGGTCTGTTCCTGTGCACCTTCTCCAGGCTGTGCTTCCAATCCTATCCCCACTTAAGCAATATTACCCAAGTGTCTACACTTGTGTCGTTTTTGGTTGACCATAGCTTTTTCCCACCTTGCGCTGATCCTATAATTTTCCACTGGACCAATATTAGGAATATACTTTAATCTTACTGACTGTTTATAGTTCTATCTCACCTTAAGCCCACATTACCTTGTGGCTTTGCTCAGTAAAATACCTTTAAAAATCAAGGCTCATAGGCAACTCACTTTTGGGGTCTCCTTCTGTCCCTCTCAGAGAAAAGCTTTCTTTCTATATTTTTTTTTTCCTACTTTTAACCCCTGTTGGCCCTAGAACTCCTTCTTATATGTTAGAGAACACGAACTCAGAGTTTTGGACATCTAGCAGGTTGGGAGTTTCACTCCTCTATATCGCTACCATGTCCAGTGCTCTGATGGCTTTTTTCCTCTGCCACAGTAAGTTTTGGTTTTTGGTTTTGTCTTGTTTGGGGCTGAGACTCACTGTGTGCCCCAGGCTGGCCTCAAACTCAGCAATCTTCCTACCTCGGCCTCCTGAGTGCAGGGATTACAGATGTGTGCTATTTCCTGTGTATGAGATTCTAGCTTCCTTATCTAATTGCTGTGGCGCTAGAGCTCTGCTCTTCATCCTCAGATCTGTGAGTGTCTCTCTCCTGGGCTTGGGTCCCTCCTTTTCCTTGTCTCTCACTGTGCTCGTGTCCTAGAGCATCTTAGAGTCACAGCTACTGTGGGAGTGCAGAGGCCGCTCCTGGACTTCTTCCCTCCCACTGCGTTTGCAGGCTATCCTGACCCTCCCTTGACCTGTGCGAAGGTTTAATCCCCAGCCTGGCCTTTCCCACTATTGGTCAAGACTTGAACCATCTTAAAGTGTTTGTGTTACCCATGGTGTCAGACAAATCTAGGAGCATGAACATGAGGGAGAAAAATGTCACTGTCCTTACAGATGAGGAGTTTAGAGAATTTTGATGGTAGCTTCAACTTAAAGGAGAAGTTAATGGGAAATTGAAAGCTTTTTTTGGAACTGGGAGAAAAGAGGACTGGAGGGCAATAAGCAGACTGAAAGAAATAGAAAGGCAAGTTTGTGAAATTTGGATGTGATTGAAATGTATAGCTAGTATTTACACTTTTTTTGGGGGGGGGGACTGGGGTTTGAACTCATGACCTTGCACTTGCCAGGCATGCACTTGTGCCACAGAGCTATCTCCCCAGCCTCTAGCGTTTACACTTTTAAAATTTAGCTGGGCATGGTGGTGCATGCCTACAAATCTAAGCACTCTGGAGGCTGAAATAGGAGCATCCCTAGGAGTTGGAGGCCAGCCTGGGCTATATAAGCAGTTTCTAAGCCAGCTTGCACTATAGTTAGATCCTTCCTCAAAAACATAAATAAATAAATAGTTTTAGAATTTATTATACTAAAAGACACACTGCTATGAATCCTCCTCAAAATACTTCCCCTCACTTTCAACAGATTTATCCCTTCACACTTGTCGCTTTCTGAAGCAGTTTTGGAAGCTCTCTTCCCTGGGTGTCTTTGGAGGTGTAACCAAATGTATGAGGCATAGTGCTGCTGAGTGCCATCCAGCAGAAAGACTGGCTCACACAAACATCATGGTGTGTTCTCATCTACCTTATTCAAGGATCCAGAACCATGGACTGTGGCTCTTTCTCAAAGTCAAAATGACCATGAAGCTGGGCATGGGAGTGCACACCTGTAATCCCAGCACTTGGGAGGCTGAGACAGGAGGATCACTGCAAGTTCAAGTCCAGCCTGGGCTACACAAGTGAGCTCAAAGCCAGCCTGAACTGCATAACAAGACTCTGTCCCAAAAAGACAGAAAAAAAAGACAAAAAAAAAAAAAGTAAAAGAAAAATAATTGCTTCATAAAGTAGCAAGAGCAATGGAATGTATATGTTTAAAGCAAGTTTTCTGATCTCACCTTGGAAATTATGCTTTTAAATAGCTTTGAGCTTGACTTGAGCCAGCATTTCTCAGATAAGGGTATGGAAGTTCAGTATGTTGCTTCTATTAAAAATAGAGATCTTCTCTCTAAGCAGGTCTTACTCTGATATGCTCTTGTTAGGATGGGACAACAGGAATCTGATTTTTATCTCTCAGTACACAAAGTTGTGCAGGGTTATAGTTGCTATTCCAAAAATACTAGTGGATGGTCTCTTGATTAACTTTTTGAGGCAATGAGCCAGGTACTTGTACACCAATACACACACACACACACACACACACACACACACACACACACACACACACAATTTAATCTTGCCAATACTATCATGAAGTACTCTGTTTCAGGAATATTAATGAGAAACAATGCAAAAGTGAGGCCTAGGAGAGGTCACATCCTAGCTAGCAAGCAGGGAGATGTCCCAGTCACTTTCTTGGCACTCAGACACAATCCGCACATCCACAATGTAAAGGAAGGGAGACTTACTTTGGTTCCTAGCGTCTTTGGTTGGCCGCTCCAAGGCAGAGACATCAGGACCGAGGGTCATGGGAGAGGAAAAGCTACTCAAGTCTTGGTAATCTGGCACCCCAGAGAGAAGGGAGGCACTAGCTAGTGAGAGCCACCCTTCTGGGTCATGCCGACATGACCCGCCCTTCCTACCAACCTCACCTCTTAATAACATCAAGTTAGCTGTAGCATCCCAGTGGCCCAGTCATCTTCCCAAAGCCATGCCTGTGAGTGGGTGAGGCTCCTGGGACAGTTAGATCCAAACCCAAGCAGAAGTCAGGATCCCCGATCCTACCCATTGAGGTTTCTCCCCAGGAGTGCCTTGAATCTTTTACCAGCTCTAGGCGAGTGAGGAGGTATTCGCTTGTCAAAGCTAATCTTTTTTTCCTCTCTACTCAGCTTGCTGTGATGGATCCCATGATTGTTATTCCATGATAACAATCACCTTTTAAGATCTTCTGTTTTTATCATTGGTCACAGAACTTAGGCTTCACTATTTGGTTTTAGGTCTATAGCCCACCGGTAAATTGAAGGCCTTCTGTTTCTGGGCCCCAGGAGAAAGGCCTGAGCCTCACTGTCTTACTTTTTCCTCATTGCTGGAACAAAATACCTGACACCCAAAATTAATGAAGGAAAGGTTTATTTAGCTCACAGTTGGTGGAGGTTTTAGTCCATACTCAGCAGGCTCCAAGGCACAGTGGCACATGACAGAGGGCAGCCCTTTGTGGTGGTAGAAAACATCAAAGAACAAAGGGAGAGGCAGCAGCTGCACGTTTCCATAGCCACTTTCTCTCCTTATGTTTGTATGCAGATTATCCCTCCCCAGGGTGAGTATAGCACTCATACCCATAATCCCAACACTGGATCATGAATTAGTCACAAACTCTAGAAGCTACTCTAATGACTGCTTGAGGCTTTGGGAGAACAATTAGACACAAAACCATAACAGACACTGAGAATCTTTATTTCAGATTTAAATTAGATTTTAGCATGTCTTTACCAGTTTACTCTTGACTCTAGTCTTTGAACTTAAACTTACAGTTTCCCAGAAAGGCTATGTTTGCCTACCAAGCTCTCTGCATGCAAATTGTCCTAGTTTCTTTTATCATATTTTCTGCCCCAAAATATGCAGGGAAAAGAAAGTAAATTGTTTTGACCATACAGTATCTCTGGTTGAAAATAGCATGAATTCCTCTTATTGTTCTGTCATTGTTTGTATCTAGTTGTCACTCCAAAGCCCCGTGTAAATCATGAGGCTGTCAAGGGCGGAGCTTGAGGGGTGGGGCCAAAGGACCAGGGCGGGGCTGGAGGGGGCATGGCCAAGAGAGGTGTGAACCCTTAAACTGACAGCACACGTTGCAAGAGCCCCCTGACCTAGGCCAGCTGTTTCTCGTTGGTATGGAGGGAATCATCCTATATACAGTGGCGTAGAGTCTCAAGGTCTTGCTATGTAATTCAGGCTGCTTTAAATTATGAAACTTCCAGTAAGTATGAGCTAAATAAACCTTTCCTTCCCTAAGCTTGTGTATCAGGTATTTGTCCCAGCAATGAGAGACAACCTGGTGTGACCACTGCCTCCATTTGGGAACACAGGACTTTGCGGCTTTCTCCTCAAAACAAGTCCCTCACTTTTGCAATTCTGAGGCTGCAAAGGATGAGAACCTGCCTCCTATGATGCCCTCAGGACATATTTTCTACTCTCCTGTTATTCCTGGGCAATGGAGATCTCTATCTTTGGAGTCCACAGCTTTCCTAGAGTTTTCTTTCTGGCAAAACTCACATTTTAAATCATTCTGCCGGGCTCTTTGCTCTTCATTCTCAACATATATTTGACTTAGAGCCCCCAACAATAACCATGCCACTGCCCCAATATTTGAAGGCTTTGAAATTTCCTTTGAAAGATTAATTAGTCCTCCATGTTTAATCTCAAGTCTCAGGCAAAGTCTCTGGACACAGGCAAAATTCAGACAGACTTTGGACCAAGCCAAAACACAAATCATCTGGAGTCCAACAGCCAATGCAGTCCTTCTTTCCAGCAGAAACCTCCTCAGCCTGGTTGTTATAGGCCAGCTTTCTACCAATCTTCTGCTCTGAGCCCTGACCAGAACCTCCCCTACAGAAGTGACAAAACTATGCCAGTGCTTTACTCATAGGCAACATCGCCAAACCTTTCCTATTTCTTCCCACAAACCATTCCCAAAAACTTGTAATCCACATGGTCAGGTTTAGCCACAGCAACAACCCCACTTCTCTGGTACCAAATTCTATCTTAGTTACGTTTCTTTCATTCTGGGACAAATACCTGACACACAAACTTAGGGAAGGAAAGGTTTTTTTTTTTTTATCTCACAGTTACTGGAGGTTTTATAATTTATTTATTTATTATTTATTTATTTATTTATTTGTCTTTTTGAGACAGGGTCTTGCTATGCAGTTCAGGCTGGCTTTGAGCTCACTTTTGTAGTACAGGCTGGTCTCAAACTCACACTGATCTTCCTGCCTCAGCCTCCCAAGTCCTGGGATTAAAGGCGTGCACCACCATGTCCGAATGGAGGTTTTATAATTTAAAGCAGCCTGAATTACACAGGAAGACCTTGAAATTCTATGCCACTGTGTCCAGGATGATTTGCTCCATACCTCCTTGCCCCATACCTCCAAAAGACAGCAGTGTTTCACGCTTCTCTTGGCCATGCCCCCTCAAGCCTCGCCCTGGTCCTTTGGCCCCACCCCTCGACATCTGTGCTGGACAGCCCCATGATTTACATGAGCCTCTGGGGGGCGGGATAACTAGATACAAACCATAACAGTCACCTATTAGGCATCTGTCTATAAGGCCTCAATGAAGTCATGGTGTTATGAATCACTTAGAAAAGGAATCTGATCAGAAGCTAGATTGGAATTTATAAGAGCCTTTATGATACTGAGCTCAGGGCTGCCAGTCATTTCTCATGCAGAAGACTGGCACCTAGTCTGGGAAGCAAGGGGCTTTTCAAATGAAAGTCACGTGACTAAGGGGTCTTTCACAGTTCATCAATATGCTCAAGTTACCCATTTGGGGGCTGGTTGAACAAGCTGTTTTTACAAGATCAATCTTAAGCTGACTATGCTTACAGGAATTAGATTAGGGAGGGGAGGGAGACAGTTACTCATTACTAAACAGCCTTGAATAGAGGGTGAGAACACATTCCTTAAGAGTAGATAACAGGAAGCATAAGGGAATGTAATAGTTTTCAACAGTTACAGAACAAAATTCAGTTGACCCATTACAATGGTTCAGATCAAAAACAACTTAAGTCCTGGCTGTCCCTAAGGAAAACACAAATTATGGTTTGACCAAGTAAGAACCCAGGATTCTGCTTGTTACCCTTAGCTATGTGTTCAGTAGCTGTACCATAATAAAATCCTTCTATCTTCCCTTAATTAACATAAAGCTCACAACTCTGGGGGTGGGAATATATGTTTCTCTGAGAACAACTGTCCCTGAGCTCATGGACTTGTTCCAGCAAAGCCAATCTAGTTACAGTTGCTTGGACCATGCTGCACACCTCTGCTGGGAATTTGAAATGTTAGCTAAGAGGTAGCTATCCAGAGGTCTCTTAGGAAGCTCTGGGGGCTTCACAGTAAGGGAAGTAGAGATTGTTCTGTGAAGAGAGGAGAAGGAAGCAGACCCATGGACTCAAGAGGAGAGAGGAACAAAGACTAGGAGCTGTGGAGGGACTCAGACTGTGTTGGGCTAGGCTGCACCTCAGACTTTCCAGTCCCCGAGTCCTTCCTTCTTGAAGCCTAGTTGTTTACTTTCTCCTCTCACGTTGAGGTAACTCCAAATGCCTATTCTCTCTTTTTAAAAAGAAGACTCCTGTTGCTACAGCCACTTTGAAGAGGCTTTCTTTCTTTCACAACCAAAACAAATTCAGTTAATATACTCTTACAGTTTGTGTTTTTGTGAATACCACCATACTCAGCTCCTGAAGATGAAAACAATTTATAATTTCAAAATTTTATTAGTACATGTTTACAATACATGATTACATTTATCATGGGGAAGGATTAAACTTTTGATAATAGTCTGTCAGTTAATAACAATCAGACAGCCACTTCTAAATCACGTGGCTGCCCGCCCTCCTATACTTCTAGAGATTACTGGTTTTTGGTCCTAGTGGAAAAATATTGGCCATCTCTCCAGCACAATTCAAGGGCACACATGGTTACTACACTGTTTTGGATGCTTGTCAACAACAGTAACACACTTTACAAGTGGGTGTTAACTTTCCAATTCTGGAGCCCCATTCCTTCAGCTCTTCCAGGATGACGTCACCCAGAGACGCGCCAGCCCTCTAGCTGGGACCATCGAATCCCCACCCGCAGAGCCTTCACCTCTTTTCCTGTTTCCGGTGCGTCGTAACGTATGACGTGCGTCACGTAGCGTGTCAACTCGTCCCGGAAGCAAAAGCAAAGGGGCGGGGAGGAAGGCGGAAAGCGGGCGGTGTCCGGGTCGCGGGTAAGGGGCGGGACGGGACGCGTAACGGCTCGGAAGAAGGGGCGGGGCCGCAGCGAGGCGCACGGAGCGGTGCTCTGAGCCACCGTCACCGCCTCTGCTGCCGCTCGCGTGTCCATTGCACGCATTTCGCGCGCTCCTCGACCATGATGATTCATGGCTTCCAGAGCAGCCACCAAAACTTCTCCTTCGGGCCCTGGCAGCTGACGGCGGCCAAGACCCACATCATGAAGTCAGCGGATGTGGAGAAGTGAGGCTCCGGGGTCGGGAGGGAGCGGGCGGGCTCGGGCGGGCTCGGGCGGGCTCGGGCAGTCCCCGTGGGTCGGGACGTATGATTGACAGCTGGGTGAATGGCCGCGTCCCCGCCTCCTGAGGCTCGGCCCCGGCTCCCCGGGCGCTGGGCTGACCCTGTCCTGAGTTTTGAGTGTTGCGGTGGTCCCTTTCTCCCTGCTCTAGCCTGTGCCCCCTTCCTGAGTGATTGACCTGCTTGGGGGGTCAACGATGGTTTTAGCCTGTCAGTGGCATGGCAGGTACTTGAGCAACCGAACAGGAAAGAAAACCCGCGAGCCCCTTCTGTTGCAGTGCAAATGAATAACTGTTTAAAAAGGGCTAAGATGAGCCCATCAGGATTGATCTGAGACCTGGGGATGGAGCCTGCGGGAGTTGGGGTGGCTGCGCGGAACGTGTGTGAAGCCCGGTGGGCGGTGACACGGCCGAGGCTGGAGCCTTGCGCCCCTACGGGTCTAGGATACCGGGAGTGGGTCCGGATGTTCAAGGGTGATCAGGCACCGTGAGAGCGAACTGTGACGTGTGAGAAAGGCTGTATCTGTCCGTGCGATTGCGGCGTGAGCTGGTGAGAAATAGAATGGCTCCAGGAAAGTGGAGACACGGAGGGAACTTTATGCCAGGTTAAAGAGTTTTGATTATTTTACAACCACCAGGTGTGATTTTATTCAGAAGAGCTGCTTTGCTCACGTCTCTTTTTTCGGGGGGGACGGGTTGATGTGGAGGATTAGAGGGCTCAGAAAAAGACTGGTTAGTGGGAGGAAGACTTTAGAAGGTTCTGTTCGTTTGATGGCTGACTGATAGGAGGAGAACGAACAAGGAAAGATCTATTTTGAAGGCAACATGTCTAGCTTGGGGAGTGTGGCATTGCCTTTGAACCAGGTGAGAAGCCCAAGTGAAGGGGGCGATTGGGGCCCGGCTATGGAAAGAAGTTTAGCTTGTTGACGCTTGAGGTCTTGCAGGTCACAGAGTGGAGATGTTTAGGGTGAATTTGATATATTTACCTTGCTGCTCAAAGAAAAACTGTAATTCTCCCCTTAGGGGAGACTAGGCAGAAAGGTCTTCTCAAATTGTATGGGATAACTAGTGAATTCCAAGACCAGCCCAAACCACATTGAGAGACCCTGTCTTAGAAAAAACACAATGGGGTCTCTGAGTGTAGATTTGTGAGTGATCATTTCATAGTATACGTCTAGAGTCTTGAAAGTGAATTAAGATCATTTAAGAAGTCATTTGAAGGAAGGGTCACTAGATGACCTCACCCTAAGTAAGGAGCACCTGCTTTTTTTTTTTCTCATTGGAAAATTCAGAAAAGAAAAAATTTCCCTTCATCATATCCCAGATTGAGTTACATGCATACACAATATGTGTCCAGTTAGTGCTCTACAAAAACTTGAAATCCCAGTGTTATATTGACTGAAAGTCATGATTTCTGGATGGAGACTTGGCTCAGGCAAAGCTAATGAGGTGGTTAGGATTGTTCAGTTTAAGAGCTAGTGACATAAATGAGTGAACAAGCTTTTATAATTTAAGTTGTTGACTTGCATTATCTGTGTTACTCTTTCAGCAGAAGTTGGGAAAACTAGGAACTTTTTAGTAACAAAAATGTATGTGTATTGTTTATTGTAAATATTGGTGAGTGGTGATTTCTTATCCCTTTACGATGACACAGGAAAGCCTACAAAACATTTTGAAAGGTTTCTGAAATCATTAAAATAAGTTTGTTACATAAAGCAACTGGAAAATAAACTGCATGGAATCTATTAATAGTTTTCAAGTTGCAAGAAATGGAGACCTAGGTTGCCTAAAGTAGTGAGGATACTGCATAAAGAAATAATCAAATATAGGAATAATCTTAGACACTGGGACAGTTGTTGTGACCCCATCAACTATTGCAAGTCCTTTGATCTTGCTGTTATTCCCATGCTTGGTTTTGCTCCCTCTGCTTCCCTTGCTGTTGTTTAACAGTTTCACTCTTTGCTCCTCTCTGCCTCATGACTTCTGCCATGTGCTTTGACTGACATTCATATTTCTCAGCCAATCAGAATGACTTAATTGATCGTTATTAGGCTGTGATTCAGGAGTTCCAGCCAGCCCATAGATAATTGCTTTTAGGTAAGATGTTGAACTTTCACCCCTGAATTAAAAGTCCAGTGTAATCAAGGTAATGAGATCACAAAGCCTGGTAACTTACACATACAGCTACTTTTTTCCCCACAAGTAGCTAGCTGTTTCCTGGGTTCAATCCCAGCACCAAGAAACAGAATACCTTTGAGCAACGAATTTAGTTTTCTGTGGTGCCAAAGGGACTGGTGAACTGGAAAGAACTTCTACTCATCTCCAGCCAGTTGGTTCTGTGTGGCAGTTCAGGGCCAGCTTTTCTCACAGAGCAGAAATCCAGATTTGAAATCTCAATTCTTACTGGCTAGTATTCAAAAAACAAAACAAACAGACCAAGAAACAAAGTGTTCAGGCCTGCAAAATAATGGGTGGATTACTGATTTATAATATTGATATTTTTAGTATAGTGTATCTGATGTGTTTGTTTTTAGTGATGCTGCCCTAATGAGGATGCAGTATATATAAAGAAGCCTAGCAGAGTGGAAAAATGCCAGCTGTTAACCATTTACTGCTCTTGTAATCATACTGTAGCCATTTAACCCCTCTGACCCATTGTTAGCTCACAGAACAGTTTTAAGGCTCAAATTTCAGAAGTGATCTTTCTGACTTTCCCTATCCAACTACCATGCTTTGTTGTCTATACGTGATTTAGACTAGCCGATCTTATGTTACACATTTGTGCATTTGCTTTTCTCTCTTATTTAGCCCACTACCTAGTGGCGTGCCATAAAAATATGAGAGAATAGATGATAAAAATATCTAATAGATTTTACAAAAACGTTTATTAAATCATGTTATTAACCCATTCAGTAATGTAAGTTGTGTTGGAGTGAAAAAAAGTGAACATTGATACAAACTAATCTCAGCTGACTTGTGGTTGTGTGCAGGCTAGCGAATGAATTGCACATGCCTTCTCTCCCGGAAATGATGTTTGGAGACAACGTGTTGAGAATCCAGCATGGTTCTGGTTTTGGGATTGAGTTCAATGCTACAGATGCATTAAGATGTGTAAACAACTACCAAGGAATGCTTAAAGTAGCTTGTGCTGAAGAGTGGCAGGAAAGCAGGTGAAAATTGGGACAATTATGGGTTAAATAAAAAAGAAAAAATTTTATTTGTATTTCAGTAAAGTGCTAGTGTTATTATTATTAGACTTTATACAATAGTTGGATTATTCTAGAATTTGTTTTTCTCAACATGGAGAAATTCTGCCACTTGGCTACTCATTAAGTTAAGCTGAGCCACATGCAAGTCAATTTTTAAAGCTTCAGCTTCTTAGTTGAGAAGTAATACATTTAGTGTTCCTGCTTTTAAGGAAAAACTGATTACGTGTGATTTGCATAGACTGTGGAGCATTACAATGAAGAAAAAATGCATTTTTAAATAAATCAGTTTACTTTGTGTCTGCTGTTTACTAGGTACCTTAGAAAATCTTAAGAATTATAAATCTTTAAATTATGTCCTTAGTAAACAGACTTGAAAAAGTTATTATAAAGGACTAGCCAAATAGCTCAGCAGATTAAATTGCCTGCAAGCAAGCACAGGGACCCAGGGTTTGATCTGTGGCCTGCCAACCCCACCCCCAGGGCACACTGAGACCTCAATTGAGAGTGGGCGTGGTGGTGTGCTCCTATAATCCCAGCTCTTGGGAGGCTGTAAATGGGCTCATCACTACCAGTCTGATGTAGTAGTGAGACCCTCAACACCCCATAGACCCTTCCCTAAAATACAAAAAAAAGAAAAATTTAATATGATTATATCAACACATGACAAGTTAAATCATAAGCATGCTGAAAATTAAGATCTTGTGCTAGTAAATTAGGATAAATATATTTATAATGGAATATATTTATATATTTATAGACTATAATTTCTTGTGATATGAATGCAGATGATCTGTACTCCATGTCACTAAATCTGATCTCTCTTACTTTGGTATTTGAGGACGGAAGGTGAGCACTCTAAAGAGGTTGTTAAACCATATGACTGGACCTATACAACAGATTATAAAGGAACATTACTTGGAGACTCTTTTAAATTAAAGGTAAACCTTTTTGCTGTTATGAGTCATTAATTGTCTTGAACAACCTTAGCTTTAGAAATTTCTGGTAATAGGTTATTTTTGTCCACTCACTTTCCATTGTAGCAGGTTACAGAACATAACGTGGTTGACTGATTTTTGAGGAGAGGTCTGTGTTCAAGCTGGCCTTACTGCTGGGCTCAAGAGATCTTTCTTCCTTAGCCTCACAAGTATCTGGGACAACAGGAACAAACCCTATACCCTGCTTGGAACATTATTCTTAAAAGTGTGGTTGGGCTGGGTGTGGTGGTATATACCTGTCTTAGTCCTAACACTCTGGGAGGCCGAAGTATGGGTTTTGCATGTTCGAGCCCAAGCTGGGCAGCTTAGTGACCTAGTGAGCTCCTGTTTCAAAACAAAAGAAAAATTTAAAGAGCCTAATATGGGGATGTAGCTCACTCAAATACCTGGGTTCAGTCTTCAGTGCAGCTCACTCACCACCCACCCCCGAGTATGTTTGGTAGAATGGCAGATTGCTGTAGTGTTAACATCATCATGACCAATGAACTATGTATTTTGGTGTAATTGTGAGGTGCTTTAGACAGAACCTGCTAGCTAGTTGTTTCAGATTTTACACATGCACAAATATATGTACAAACAGCTTTCAATTGGATAGCTTCAGCATATGTCTGACCTGCCCTATACATGAACCTGGTATAAGTTTAAGCAAGTAACTTAAGCCAAGTCAATAAATTGGGTTAATAAATACCTATCATGCCATTTATTTTTCTTTTATTGGTATGTTTTAGGTATATATAGTGATAAAATTCATCATATGGAATTTGTACCTATACATGGTATATGTCTTGTTTCCATTCTATTCCCCTTACCATGCCATTTTGATATGAAATAATTGCTTGGAAAGTTTTCTGGAAATTCTGAAGCTCTGTACTGATGTAATGTTTCATCTGTTTAGGCCCCACTAAAATGACACAGGTACAGTTGTCAGTTCTCATATTGGAACATCTTTCATTTCTTCTAATTCTTGTCTACTTGTCTACTTACTCTCCATCTCATAATTCTGTCTGTGAGTCAATAACATAATTATGGCTATTTAGCAATGCAAAATGAAGCCACTGTATACTGGATACTTACAGTTTGTCAGTCATTTTTGTCTTTATTATAATCATGTCAAAGAATAGAACAGTTGAATATTTTAAGGTGAAATTGGAAGTCATAGAAAACAGTTCCGTAAGTCATACTTTGCTGATATTGTTGGAAAGACTGCTCCACCTTGGGATTGTCAGGAGTTTTGTTAGAGCACCTGTATGTGCATCTTTGGACTACAAAGTAAGCCATTGAAAACATTGCCAGCATTGTCCACACCCCTTGCATGCCAGGTTTATCCTCAGAATGTTTATCTCATTACTCTTTGAATTAGTTGAGAAATCTAAGATATATACATTCTAATGGAAAAAATATTTTTAAGTTCCCAATGAATACTTAAAAGGGCATGTTAGTAGCCCCAAGCTGGTTTTACCTAAGATAGTTGTTTATCAAGCCAGTTTTCAGTTGATTAAGTTGATTCATTCATAGTGAATGAAGAACACTTGATTTTGATTTGACTTATATAAAAGATGAAGTTTGACTTCTTTTGAGACATGGTCTTGCTATGTAGTTCAGGCTGGCCTTGAATTTGCAGAGATGTTCTCTCAGTCTTCCAAATACTGGGATTATAGGCATGCGCTATCATAATTGGCTTTGACTTTTCATTTTTTTAGTACCAGAAATTGAACTGAGGACCTTGCACTTGCCAGGCAGGCAATTGTGCCACTAAGCTAAGTCCTTGGCCCTTGACTCTTTTTAAGACACTTAGTAAAAGATTTGTGTAGTGTGTTCAGTTTTTCAGAGGCTACATATGTTCTGGGTCAGTAGACCTCATCCAGTGATGACTGTGTGTACTGGCTCTGCAGAAATGACTGATAAGGAAAACCACTTTCTTGTAACTGTAGCTCCCTAATTTTTTTTAAATGTGTCCTTTTACTTTTTCCTTTCAGGTTATACCTACAACAGATCATATAGATACAGAGAAATTGAAAGCCAGAGAACAGATTAAATTTTTTGAAGAGGTTCTCCTCTTTGAGGATGAACTTCATGATCATGGAGTTTCAAGTCTGAGTGTGAAAATAGTGAGTATTGTGATGTTTGTTTGAATGACCATCACTTTCCATTCTTAATGTTGGGCATACAGTGAGACTCACTTTGTTTTTTTTTTTTTTTACTTTTGTTTGTTTATTTATTTATTTATTTACTTATTTATTTATTTTATGGCCGGCTCAGCCAGCCCTGAGGGCAGGGCTGAGCCAGCATGTGGTGCTGGGGATCGAACTGTGGTCCCTGCAGCCGCCTAAGCTTTCCTAAGCAGGCGCTTTAGACCACTGAGCCATCCTGCTGGGCCCTGAGTGAGACTTACTTTGAATCACACTGAACCTTAACATGATATCATATACAATTTCAGTTGAGTCTAGAATACATCTTGTTGGATACCTATTGAGCAATTCACTTTTAAGTCTTGGTATAAAGTTAGTTTAGCAAAGCTTTTTTTTTTTTTTTAAATGTATTTAGTATAGGTCTACAAAGTCTCACCACACAGATTAGACTTATAGTGGTCCTCCTGTTTTCAGCCTCCCAAGCACTAGGATTACAGTAGTGTGCCACTACACTTAGTCTCAGTTGCCATCTCAGCATGTTTTTCTTTTTTTAAACCATACTTGCCTGGCTGCTTTGCAATAAAGTACTGGTTGCTTATTATTGTGACCACCACTACAACAAAGTACCAGTATGTATCCCCAAACCTTCTGCAATTCACCCTCAAGTATCCAGGTGAATTGTGGTACAATGGGTAGTAATCGCTGGTCTCCTAACTCCTAGTCTACCCATAAGGCCGTGCTAAGTGATTCTGTAACTTCCCTGAGTTGTGCCCAGTTGAAGAAATGTTTGAATTTCTTTCTCATCAATTTTAATTGCCAGGTGATGATGTGTTTCCCAATTTATTCTGATCTATCAGATTATCATAAATTGGGTTTTTTCCTCCAGTCTTTCTTTATGGAAAACCTTGTTTTCAAGAACCTATTGCTGATAGGGGCTGGCGAGATAGCTCAGCTGTCTAAAGTATCTGCTTAAGCAAACTCAGGCAACTGCAGGCACTGCGGTTCATTCCCAGCACCACATGCTGCACCAGCCCCACCCCCAGGGCAGGCTGAGTCAGCCAAAACATAAATACATAAATAAAGTTTAAATCATATGGTTTTAAAAAAAATCCTGTTGCTGATAGCTCCATTGGAATAGTTTGTCCCAGTACCTTCTCTCCAGCAGAGGTAGCTTCCAGCCTCTGTTTCATTGGCAAATCATTAATGAGCATCTGCTCCTTGCTAGGCAGTAGGAAGGTGGTGTGTGGAGCAGGTATTCTCCTGGCCTGTGGAGAGGTAGGCATTGAGCACAGAAACACATAAATGGATGTGGTTACATTGTGTTCACTTGTAATGGAGCAGAACAAGAGAATGATAGGAATCTACTGTGACATAACATGGTAAAAAAGGCCCTTCTGTGGAAAGTGACATACTGAGATCTGAAAGACAAGTACACAAAGGCCAGGACACGATACTGGCTCGTCCTTTTTTGTTTTTGTTAGTGGAATCTTGTGTCTCTATGCAAAACTGATAGCTGTTTGAATATATCTGACTTTTTCTGTATGCATTTTTCTTTTTGTCTGTGTGTGTTTTTGAGACAGCATCTCACTATGCACTTCAGGCTGGCCTTGAGCTCCCTTAGTAGCCCAGGCTGGCCTTGAACTTGCAGGGATCCTCCTGTTCTGCTATGCACCACCAACCACACCTGGCTCTATATGCTTTTTTCTTTCTTTTTTTTTTTTTGTGTTTGTTTTTTTTTGAGACAGGGTCTCATTATGCAGTTCATGCTGACCTTGAGCTCACATTTGTAGCCCAGGTTGGTCTCGAACTTGCACTGATCCACCTACCTCAGCCTCCCAGTGCTGGGATTACAGGCGTGCGCCTCCATGCCTGGCTTCTATATGCTTTTTTCTTTCTGGATTTTTCCTTTCTTTGTTATTTCGCTGGTGAACTCAAGCATTAGCATGTCTCTCTGACTTTCTTCAGCAGCTTTAGGTATTTCTTTCTATTTGACTTCTTTTCCTGGTTGTTACAAGTTTTGGCTTTTATCATCTTATATAAATCAAAGTCCCATTACAGTAAAGACTTGCTACTCAGTAGACATTTAGAAAATGATTGTTTTCTACAGTAATTACATTTGGAAAGCATAGAAATTTGTAGATGTGCCACAGATGAACGGTATAAGCATCCTGATGTACCTGTCTTTGGCATCTGAAATACTACATAATTTGTTGCATTGAAAAAGAATGCTCTGTTCAATGTCTTTTGCCTTTACTTTGTATAAAGTGAATAAAAGTGAGTAGCAACAAAGAAGTACGTTCTTTAAGTTTGGTTGCACTGGTAATTACTATCAGTATTACCAGGTTTTAAAATGAACATTGGAGTTTTCAAATAATTTAGATATGCTTTAAGGGCTTTATGTTTCAGCTTCTTTTGATCTAGGGGAAATTTTCTGTCAGGAAGACACTAAGATGCTGCATGATGCTAAGTAGTTTGCAAGGTTTTAGTACTAGTTGAAACTAGGACACCAAAAAGCTCTGGGTCAGAGATTTCTTTTTTTTTTTTTTTTTTTTCCCCAGAGATTTCTATATATAGATGGTCCCTGAGTTTTTAGCTTTGTGATGGTGTGAAGGTGAATGTGCATTCCATATAAACTGTACTTTGATCTTTTCCCTGCCTAACAGTATATGGTATGCTCACAATGCTGGGCAGTGAGTCATGGCCAGTCAGCCTGGACCTTGTGGGCAAACCACGGACACGCTGTGCTGTGCTTTGTTGCTGAACTGTGGTGATAGTAACTTGGTGTCTTCGTTATTTTCTTGTTGCTGGGGCAAAGTCTGTAATGCCCCAGGTTGAAGGAGGAAAGGTTTCTGCTAGCTCAGTTTGTAGAGGTTTCACTTCTTAGGTGGCTGGCGCAAGGGAGGATAGCAAAGCAGAGGGCATCACAGGAGAAACAGTCCATGGAAGGGTAGGCAGAGAGCAGCACGCCTGCCTACCTTTTTTTCCTTTACATTCCATCCAGGTTATAAGCCTATTGATTGGTGCCATATATACCCAGGCTGGGCCTTTGTCTTCCTTAAATCCATTCAGCCACACCCAGAACTGTGCTGATACAATCATGGACTAATCCAGTTACCACACACCCATAATCCATATTCACACACCTTATATCCAGACACCTCCAGAAAGCCCTACCGATAAGGAGAGGCTTTGGAGGGACATCAAGATAGAAGCCTGTCTTACTTTTCTCTCATTGCTGGGAGAAATACCCAACACTCAAAATGAAGGAAGGAAAGGTTTATTAGCTCACAGTTACTGGACGTTTCAGTCCATATTTGGCTGGCCCAAGACTGAGTGGAACAGGACAAAGTGGCAGAACAGCAACCATCGCGACAGAGGCAACTGACCAGGGGAGCAGAGAGCAACAGCTCTAGTCTGTTTCTCTGTCTCTCTTTATATTACATTCAGGCTCTTCGCCTCAGCCTATCTGCCTTAGGCTACAACCTTAATCCCAGAAGTACTCAGACCATAATCCCATCAGTATTAAAACACATAATCCCAGTGACTGATGAGTCAAGTCTCAGTCTATAGAAGTCCCTGCCCCATGACTGCATGAGGCTTTGGGCGGACAACTAGACATAAACCATAACACAGCCCTTATAAGAGATTGGGTATATTAGATGCATTTCTGACTCATTTTCAAGTTGTAATGGGTTTATGGAAATAGTAACTTTGTAAGTCAAGGAGCATCTACATGGCTGATACAGCACTCTTCTAATAGTTTTCTTAAACTGGGGGTGATGCTGTATACCTGTATTTCCAGCACTCAGGAGGCTGAGGCAGAAGGATTGCTATGCATTTAGGGCCAGGCAGAACTACATAATAAAACTGTTTCAAAAGATTTTTTCTTTTAGAATGTAATAAAATATTTAATCTCCATGAAAAATATTAATGTACTTTTTTTCCCCCCAGAGAGTAATGCCTTCTAGCTTTTTTCTGCTGTTGCGGTTTTTCTTGAGAATTGATGGGGTGCTTATCAGAATGAACGACACAAGGGTTTACCATGAGGTACCTATTTTAATTTAATGAGTGTTCTAACTGATAATGGGTTTGTTTATGTAGTTTGTCATTCTGAGAGTTTGAAATTAATTTTTCATATGGTAATAGATAAACTTCGTATGGTAATTATAATTTATACACTTTACTATGTTTTGTTTTGTTTTTTTGGTGTTGGGAATCAAACTCAGAACCTCATGCTTGTTAGGCAGGTGCTGGGCCACTGAATTAAATCCCCCATTCCAGATTCACTGTTGGCTGCACTGTTGCCAAAACATTAGATCTTTTGTAAAAGTTCTGGTAGCTGAGAAAGACATTCTTGGTGTAAGGAAGGTTTGAGGTAATGCTTTGAAACATTTTTGTACACGTTAGTATATTTAACAAGACTGTCCTTTGACTCTTAACCTTTGTTTGTAGAATATATTGTTTATGTAGTGCCTGATGATAGAAGTCCCAGTCACATGGCCTCTAAGTCTGCTACATAGTTATTTTGGTAGCTAATCTAAGTAAGTGTTCCATCTGGAGTAACGCTTAAACATGAAGCTGTTTTCCTTTTTAAGTGAATGTTGGGGGGGTTAAATTGAATATGGAAATTTCCTTCCTAGCAGCCTACCCTTTCTGAATGAAGTATTAACTTTAGATTTGTGATTATGTGGTGTGGTCATAGTAATGATTACTTCTACGACACCTTTGTGAAATCTATCCTGTTAATTATGTGTTCTATAACTGAAGTAATTAGAAAATAATTTAAACCGCACAGCCAGTTACACAGCTGGTGACAGAACTGGCATGTGAACAGAACGATGGGATTGGTTTGGTATTTTCCCACATTACTCACTCTGGAATTTTTCTCCTTAGTGTTAATGGTGATTCTGCACAATGTGTGTGTGAAATTTTAAGACAAGGTCTCAGTGTATGTCCCACACTGAGAATGATCCTCCTGCCTCATCCTCCTGAGTACTGGGATTAAGCGTGGCTGACTTTTTTTAACAGTGGAAATAAAATACTGAATTTTTCTTCCCAAGAAAGAGTAAAATCTGAAAAATATAATGATACTGAGTTTGGGAAATTTCTCATAATTTTTCTATACAATAATCTGTAAATATTAATCAGGCAAAGGCTCAGAGTTATGGGTACATGAACATTCACAACAGTGTTGCGGTAGCAAAAGAGAAGAAAAGAAGGAGCTTAATGCCCTTTTAACTTGTGTTTATACACTGGGAAACTCTCACAGCCCCTTCAATTTATGGCTCAGAATTATATTTAATTTAGAAGGATGTATGTCTTAATGTTGAATTGCACAAGGCGAGTATGAATCCATCTGTGTAAGATTTTTATGTAAATTTCTAATATGAAAGAAATTGCACATTTAGAAATTATGAGAGAATGTTATCAATAAGAGCTGTGATTGCTGATTTATCTCAGTAATATTAATACATTATACTTCATTAATTTTGATTTTTTCACAATGAGCAATAATTGATTTTATTAATATAAAAGATTGACAACTGAAAGGAGTATCAGTTTTTGGTTTTTCTTTTATTGACATGCTTCACCAGTAACAAAATTATAACAAATTATGACTTTTCAACCTAACTTTAAGAATCTTAAATGAGAAAAAGTTAATATAAAAGAAATGACTTTCTTTTCTTTTCTTTTTTTTTTTTTTAGAAGAGATGATTTTAAGTAAACAACTTAGCAAGAGTTTTGTAGAAATGGGAGAAAATAAAAATTTTAAAGCAATTTTTTTGGAACATAGAAGTAGCCTACTACTTCATGTAGATAAATGATAATATAGCTTAAGGAAGTGATTTAGTTCCAGATTTGAAGTATATAATATTAAATCTGTTGCATGTCTTGCATACATGTTGTTTCAAAGCAAAACTTTTTCTTGATCTATTTACATATCATACTTCAGAATTCCTAATGTGACTTAACGGAGTTATCTCAGTATAGTATGAAATATTTTCATGCTACCCTTGCAACCTGTTTAAAAAAATGTAGATAGTCTGTTTAATAGAAGGGATTTCATAAATCAACGTTAGTAAATTTATTGCAACTCTTAAATTTTCAAATATAGGCTGACAAGAATTATATGTTACGAGAATACACTTCACGAGAGAGCAAAATTGCTAATTTAACGGTAAGTTAAGTTTCAGTTTTTAAAGCTTGAATTATGTTTCATTTTAACTAAATTTACATCATTTAACTCAGTTCAACTAAATTTACATCAAAACCTATTTGGCTGTATAGGATAAATCTTAACTGGAGCATAACTTTTCCAAGCTTGCTTCAAATTCAAGAACATATTGGAGTTATCAGATATGAGCTATCACTCAGTCTAATTTCCATGTTTTATTCTAGAAAAGTGATTGTCCAGAGGTGTGACTTAGCCTGAGTCACAATGGCGGTGGAGCTGTAGCTTGCACCAACTGGATATTCTTCCCACTAAACTCCATTGCTGTTTTTTGTATATGGTCTCTTTTTTTCCTTTACAAAATATGATAGCTCTGTATCATGACTTGTTTATTTTTGTAGAGCTTCTCTTTTTTTAACTTAGAATTTTCTAAAAAGTTGTATAAAAAGTATTACCTTTATACAGACTTGGTATTCTTTTTCACTCTTCATATTTTTGCCAAGGCACAGAACATGTGTACTTGGGTTAGAAAAGTTGCTCAGTTTACATCATAGACTACTTGACTCTTAAATAAGGACTAGTGCTTTCAAGTTACCAAAGCAGTAGCAAACAAAGATTGAATTAAGATGTATTCAATTCTTACATTTATGGGAGCATTATAAGTTATATAACTTCATTATCTTTAAAAAATCATGTATTAATAGGAATTTTTAGGTGCAGTTAATGATGTCTCGCATTTGCATATGTCATAACTTATTTTGAAATTGGTATGTTTTATAAAGCCTTAAACCAAAATATTTTCAAAAAGTGTCATTGCAATCAATAACTGAGTATATGCTAATATAATTTATTCATTTTGTAGCATGTTCCACCGTCCTTCTTCACAGAACCTAATGAAATATCACAATATTTGCCAATAAAGGAGGCAGTTTATGAGAAGCTAGTATTTCCAGAAAAAGTTGATCCTAACCCTGCAGACTCACAAGAAAGCATACCTGTGGAATAGAGTGTGATTCAACATACACTCACTGCGGAATCTGACTGGACCCCTTGGCTATTTGTAGGGGAGCATTTTCTATGATGAGAATTAATTTCTTTGTGTGCAGATTTTCTGTAGCCTTGAAGAAAGAAAAGAATAAAAAATTACTGCAGGCAGGTTCCACTTAACTCCTGTTTGTACTGTGTATGTTCAAATTCATACTCCACGTTATTTTATTTTTTCTGGAGTTAAGTTTGTGCTTCTAAATGATCACAGAGTGGACCTGTAGTAGGAGTGGTGTGTGTGCATCTCATAGACAGCAAACAGAACCTGTCCATCATGAGACACCGTCTCTTACCGGAAAGAGTTTAATTTAAACAATTGAACCCCAATGCACACTGACTTGTGTAGGATTCCCAGTCATGCATATAGGTGGATGGGCTCTTCACTTTGGGCTTTCTGACACCCAGCACACTTCTAGAGAGCTGTGACTTATCATCTAGGAGATCTCATAACTTATTATCTTCACCCACAAAGTTTAAAAAATCTCTTTACCTTCTAATTTTAAATTATACAAAGAAATGTTTAGATCTAGAACCAGGAAAATCTTGTGTTTTGGAGAACGCAAGCCCTTATGTGCATGGAAGCTTATGAACATGATTTATCTGGATGGCGGAGCTGTCTTCATGCTGGGCAGCACATAAAGAAAACAAAAGGAAATTGCAAACCCACTTAGCTGCCAGGGAGATAGCTCAGTGGAATAAGTGCTTGCCTGAGTTCTATCCCTGGTACTGCAAAATAAATAAATAAAATTTAAAAAAATTGTAAAAATCCACCTAGCTATTTGGGGATGACTCTTTATACATTTTATATTCTTTATTGTTGTTCTGGATATTCTTTGTAAAATGGAAAATTATCTTAAGTACCAACTAAGAAATTACTTAAAGTAGATTTTTAAAGAGCAGAAAACACTTTTATTTGACTTGAAATAATTTACATATTTCTACATGATAGAAACATTAAATAAGAACATTTAATTGAAAGAATTAGCAAAACTATTTCGATATTGGCTTAAAAATAACTTTTAGTGAAAAAAATACGTTTGGATATTCATCCTTCCTTAAACTTTGGTATATTGTGAGCCGAATAGGCAGGGTCTATCTTACTAGCTAAATTTGGTCACAAATAGTTTTTGTATTTGTCTACTTTTTACATTACCTCCAAGGTAGGAAATCAGAATTTGTTGTTGAATGTATATTACATGTACTTAATCTTTTTCTTGGGAATATGTGGGGGATATGCATACTACTAAACTTTCTGTTTTATTTGCCAAGCAGATTTAAACAGAATAGATTTCATGCAAATTATAAGAAATGAAAAGTTGTAAGAATACTCATTGGCTGGAGTTGCTAGGCAATATCATATTATGAGAGAGAGAATACATATTTTTAAAAAATTTGTTGACTGACATTTCTTGATAACCTGAGTAATCTTAGGAGTACTTGATAATTCATTGTTAAAAATTATGGAGAATTAAGAGTTGACTTTGTTCCCCCCCCCCCTTTCTTTAAAAGATGGTGCGAGGTGGCTGGGATGAGTCTGCTTCCGAAAGTTCTATTAGTTTATTTTTGTGGGGACTTCCAAGAACATGTGTATTTAGCCCATGATAAGTATGACATATGTATCATTTTATATTTATTTGTTCCAGTTTGTCTTTTTGTAAGAAAAAAATTAAAAAATGACTGATCTGCACTTTGCTATTTGTTTCAAGTTTTCTTAGTGTTAATTGAGTGGTTTAATGTATGTTTTAGTCACTTGTTCTTTATGTTTTGAACTCAGGCATCCCTGTAGGCAAATTCTCCATACAGAGTATAAGTAAAAACCCAACAGTTCAGAATATAAATATCTAATTTACCTTGGAGCCCTTGTCATTCTTCTGTCTGTCACCTGGCAGCATTTCTGTGGATGTTTTAACTAGCCATTATTTCCTGTATTTGGGTTAATGTTTTCTGATTTTGAAGGTAGGTGTCTTAGTTACTTTTTACTTGTTGCAACTTGACACTCAACATGAAGGAAGGAAAGGTTTATTTAGCTCACGGTTTGTGGAGGTTTCAGTCCATACTCCTTATTAGCTCCAAGGCTAACAGCAGCAGAAAACAAGGAAGAGCAGAGGAGGGGACAAACAGCTATGGCACCCATCAAGCCTCTCCCTTCTACACAGCTATGAAGATCAAGCTCCTTCAAAGTAGCACAGCTGCAAAGTGGTGGACCAGGACTTTCCCAAGAAAGCAGGACAGGCAGAAGTCTTCCTCAACTCCTTTATACTTTTTGTACTGTGTCACTCTGGGGCAAGCTCCACAAGTGGAACCAATTGGAACCAATCATACCCCAGAAGGGCCCACATACCTTGGAACCTGCAGAGCTGATTCAGTCAAGTTGACAGTGTATCAACTATCATAGTAGAAATATTTTTTATATGTATCATCTCATTTAGTTTTGAGTATTATGTTTCCAATATTGTGCTAGTTACAGTTGTACCTTGGTTCATAAGCTTAATTCCACAGTTCTGGTTGTAAAACAGATTGCACAAGAATGGAATAAGATTCAGTAGTTAGGTTCAATGTTAACCTTATGGGGAAATTTGATTCAGCTGTCATCCAGTTAGGTTTGTGACCAGAATCTTGGAAAGAATTAAGTTCATGAACTGAGGTATCACCATGTAGAGAATTGGGTTATATATGTGTCAATTCAACCAGCGATGATTTAACACTATTTTCAAATAATTTATACCTATACTTAGTACTAGACTTTTTTCCTTGCCATTATTACCTGAACAATACAGTTTAACAGCTACATAGCATTTACATGGTATTAGCTACTACAAATAATCTAAAAATGAGTTAAAGTGACAGGATATTATATGTAGACTACATTCTAATATTGTGTGATTTTATAGAGGGAATTTGGTATTCATGGGGTGTCCTAGACCCAGTTCCCTAGGAGTACGAAGGGGCTACTTTGTAGGTTTTCATGACAATATCTAGTGGAATAGACATTAATGGTTGCCAACTAGAGTGGCTGCAATGACGAAAATAGGACTGATTTAAGAGAAGATCAACTTTAGTAATCAGAGTGTGAAGAAAATGCAGAAAGCCTCAAGAGACTATACCAATTTAACAAGGGAAAAAAGATGTATAATCTACAAAACTTCCAACTTTTTTGGGCAAATTGAACTAAGAACACAGGGTAAAGAAAATGAGATCCCAGAGAATGCTAAATGTCTGGAGAGATAGGACACACAAATTGTTTCATCTAAGAAACAAAGGTTCTCTTGGAGATATTTGCTCCAGCTACTGTGTTCCTCATTCCTGGATATCTTGCTTAGCAGACTGTCCCATTCCTTTTCCTTTGACCAAAACTTACACAGACTTTTTTCTGCACCTTTATTTTCATTCCTTGGGTAAGAAAAAGCCACAGGGTTTCTCAGATTGCCACTGTTTTCCTGAGACTATTATGCTGATGAGTCTCAAAGTAGTCCCTTGATGTTACAGTTTAAATTGAACTTGACTCCAAGTAATCTGTCATCCTCTGACCTACCACAGTTGCACAGTGACAAGTGATTTGGTTTATGAAACTCTGCCCAATTTCCCATAGGCTCTCCTTTTGAAAGATAAAAATCTTAGGATGCTATGGACAGGAGCAACAAACCATAATACCCCAAAGCAAAAATCCATTATCGGGGGGGGGGGGGTCATTCATAAAACCTACCTGCCTGGGTCTGCCTTCAGAACAGAGATCATTAATGCTACCTGTAGGTACAGTTGGGTCCCTTTGGTTAGATTAGGCGAGGATCTACATTCAGTAAGCAGCAGAGGTGGTTTTGGGACCTGCTTTGGTGTAGCTACTTTGACCCCCACAGACATCTCCCCTCAAAATTCTTATATTAACCCAACCTAGCAACAAGTCCAGTAGCCAAGTAGTGACCCTGAGAGGGGCTAGAGATATGGCCCCCTAACCCATAAAATAGGACCACAATCTCAAACTTGTCAGTGACCTAGCTCTGGGTGTCCCCACTCCTCTCAATTGGTTCTTTCCACTTCTTGCAAAGCAATAAAACCACCTCAGTTTGCACTAGTCTTCTGTGATTCTTCTTCCTACATCAGAGTGATTCTTCTTCCTACATCAGAGAAACAACTGGCTAGGGTGAATCTGGGGACCTCTAGGCCCCAGACCCACTGGACATAACAAAAGGACTGACAGTTGAGGCCCAGGATCCCACATATTGGACATAAAATTCTCACACAAGACCAACAATGCATTTAAGGTAGTTTGGCTACTGTTGGGAAAATGGGGCAGGAACATCGAGAAGCTATACTCCTGGAAGCCAGACACAAAGCTTCTCCAAGATTGTGGCTATCAAGGTCAAGCAAATTAAGGACTTGCACACAAGGCCAGCTGGAGGCCTACAGTCCACAGCAGTGTTCCATGCAAGTCTGTGTCAAAGATCTATACTGGGAAGAAAGTCTGTGGTAGCAGGATGAAAGTTCTGTGCCAGCAGTCTGAGGGATCTTCACTGGATCCAGGTAAGGATCAGAGCTCCCCACAAAATAAGTGCAGCCATCCTTAATGACAGTGAGGACCCCAAATCCTCTCATAATGAGAACAGTCGAGTTCATATCAGGCATGCCACATAACAAGCATCTCCAAGAGGATCAACAGCATATCATCTCCCTCCAGTTCTCTGTGCTGTTGCCAATAGTCTTCATGTGGACTTTCCATACCCAAACAATGCTGATGCGGTTGAGCTGGGTGTTACAAACTGAGCATTAGTTAATCACCTGGAGTCTCAAAGGAGGTAGAGACAGATACAGGGGTAAGAAATAATGAGATTCGACCCAGCAACCAGGCCTGGCGTGTGAGCCAGCATGTGAGTGAGACTGCCTGGAGCCCACCAGAAACTCATTTGATCCAGGAACAAAGCCTGACATGTGAGTGGAACTTCATCCATCAGACAGGTCCAGTGTGGAAAATTGCCACAGAACTCCCTGCAGAGAGACTAGAGACAAGACCCACCCAGCTGATCCAGAAGCAGAACATCTTGCCAGAGTGGCACAGTAGGTTCACCTCCAAGGGCTGCTGCAGGAAGAAGTGGAGCTCAGCAGCCAGACCCAAGCCATGCCCATGTGGATGAGTTTGAACTTGGTAGATCCAGATCTGGTACTAAGGTAAGACCTCCATCAAAGCTCTACACCAAAGGTCAGAAGGCAGGGCTATACAGAATGACAAAGAAAAGGAGCAAAATGCGCTCTCAGGTCCCAAGTCAGCCCAGAACAAGTTCAGGAGACAATAGCATAGAAGAAATTGGAAATCACATACCTGAAATCTCTGAAATAATAGCATCTAAAGTAAAGAAACAATTGCAGAAAAGTATAGAGGAAATAACATCAGAAATAATTTCTGAAGTAAAAAAATAATACCTATAATAAAAGAAGCACTAAGTGCTTCTAAAGAAGACAATAATAAAAAATACAGGAGAATAGAAAAAATGATGGAATCCTTGAAAGAACAGTATAGGAAAGTAATAGAATGTAAGAAGCAGATTCAAAGTGCTATACAGAAACTTAAAACGTTAATCACAAGCTTGCAAGACCATTTCAATGAAAGTGAAAATAGACTTCCAGACCATAAACACCATTGCGGCTAGTGAAGAGGTAAGAAAAGATCTCTTAATAACAACTAGGATGCAAGAAAAAATAACTGAACATCTACAAGGTGGTGCAAAGATGAACATCAGACAAATAGATATCAATTAGAAAGGAGTCCGTACAAATGATATAAAAAGAATATGGGAAGAATAGCAGAAAACTTCCCAAATATGGGGAAACAATTTGGCGTTCAGGTAACTGAAGCATATAGAACTCCAAATAACATCAACCCAATTAAAACCACACCCAGACATATAATAATCAAGATCCCAGAAATTCAGCACAGGAACAGTATACTAAAAGCCGCTAGAAAAAAGAAACATCACATTTAAGGGAAAACCCATAAGAATAATGGCTGATTTATCTTTACAAACCATCAAGTCAAAAAGAGCATGGAGCAAAGTATCTTAAGTCTTGCAAGAAAACAAATTCCAGTCCAGACTGATATACCTTGCAAAACTCTCAAGTTCAACGGAGTAAAATACTTTGAGGACAAAGAACTAAAGAATTTCATGATGACAAAGCCAACCCTGCACAGTTTGCTAAAAGATATTCAAGAGAAGGATCAATATGACCAAAACTCCATGAGGGAGAATGGAAAGAACCCACCAAATAGGGAAAACAATTAAACACAGGAGAAAAAGAGGTACGCAAGAGTAGTCTTTCAACTAGTTTGTATATAGCAGAATATTTCCATCAGCATATTCTACAAGTGGACTTCTCCTGCACCCTATGAGTCATGATTCTGTCTGGTTCTGCAGGGTGGATATCAAGGAAATAGTAGCTCAGTCCCACAAGTTACACCTGATCACCAGTAAGCATCATGCACATTGTCCATGTCCACGACATACTAGAACTTTGTGCAATAGCCTATCCCCAAACTATTAGAAGTTCTGGGCATATATTTGCCATTCTAGTATTTATGTTGTATTTTATTCTTAGTAGTTCTTTACTACCGTGGAAACTTATTCTTAGTTGATATCTTTGTATATACTCACCTATTCAAATACTATGTGAGTACTCTGAATTGGTTACAGATTTGTACATATGATATACAACATTCTGACCTCTAAGTTGGATTCACAATTTGATTTGAATTTTGGAATGTTGTTTTGAAATATTTAATTTAATTTTAATTAATTTTCTGAATATTGTTTGATTATACTTTTAGGATTCATACTGTATCTTTGACTTACAATCTACTTATAAGACATGGTATGATATTTTCTTGTAGTATTAGAAATTTTAAAAAGACAAAAAATATGTATGCACAAGAGAGTTAGGATAGATATACAGCTACTTGGTCTTAGTTCATTGAGAATAAAAGTGTGTACTAATGTTGTTTAGACAAGATACCAGGTCTGCATCTTGTCCTCTGAATAACCACTATGAAGACAACAATATGCATGATATCAATTATTGTAATCATCCTACTAACTTGCTTTGAAACTGTTTCATTGCTATTTTATCTTTTTTCTCATTAAAATGATTTTTAAAAAATACTAAATGATATCATGAATGGCCAAGAATTTTTTTAAAGCCAGTGAAAAACAACCATATATTCTCGAATTCCACAAATTCTACATCATATACTGTTGAAATCAAAGATAAGAGTTAACGGCTCAAAAAAAGTAAATGACTTGGCAAAACAACAATCAATTATTACATATGAAGAAAAATATAACTACACCAAATTTCTAGAGATATGTGGTTGAAAAAACAGTAACATAACTTGAAGATGTCTCAACATGAAACTCCAAAGTAGAAAAGCAAAACAAAGAACAATCCCCCTAAAACAACCCCAGAGCATCAAAGAATAGTGGGCCAACTGCTAAAAATATCACACACACAATGAGAACACCAGAGGAGAAAAAAGATGGAGGAGAAGTATTTGAAATAGTAATGAGAACAAGTCATGAAAGAAGTCAGAGGAAAAAGATTTCTCACCGGATTGTTACGGTTTGTATTCAGTCGCCTCCCTGCCAGTGTCTCATGCAGTCATAGGTGAGGCTTTTCAGAGGTGGCTGGATGTAGTGGTGTGATCCTGGGATTAAGAGTGTCCAGCCCTGGATGTGGGTGACATCTCCCAAAGGGCAAGTAGCCTGTATGAAATATAAAAGCAGGTTTGGTTGTTGCTGCTGTGACTTTGCTATTTTGTTACTTGCTCCCTTCTGCCTGCCCTGATTTGCCATGAACCCTTTCTCTGTGATGGTTCCCTGCTTTCCCACACTGACTTGGATTGAACCAAGTATGAAGTGGAACCTCTACAAACTGAGCTGAAATAAACCTTCCTCCCTAACTTTGGTGTTAGGTATTTTATGTCTGCAAGGAGAAAAGTAATTAAGACACCTACCTATAAAGATAAGAATTGAAGAGATGGACCTGGTGGCACACACCTGTAATCCCAGCACTCAGGAGGCTGAGGCAGGAGGATTGCTGGGCGTTTGAGGCCAGTCTGAACTGTGTAAGGAGATCCTGTCTTAAAAAGCAAACAAGACAACAACAAAACCCAAATCAAACCAAAACAAGACAAGGATTGTATTTATTCAGAAACCATGAAAACAAGGAGAGGAATGAGATAATGTGAGAAAAACTACTACAAATGTAGAATTCTGTACTTTGCCACATTATCTGTAAACATCAAAGAGAAATGCAGATTCACAAAAGCAAACATTGAGGGAATTTATTGCCAGTATCCGTTCCCTATGAGAGTGTGTAGAAATAAGTTCTCAGAGTTAACAAAAATCCCTAATATAAGAACTCAAAAGAAGAAATGAAAATTGAAAGGTATAACACAGTTAAATGGAAAGCAAGAACTTAAGGATTAAACAATGAAGAGAGAGCAAGGAGAAAAGTTAGGAAATATGGCAGGGGCAAAACTATATATCTATATAAACAAGATGGTTAAGGCAATGGTCCTAAGAATCTCCATCAGGATTTTCAAAATAGCAGTTAATGGGTAGAATTCTTACCCTGACTAAGTATATATGCTGATATCTTTGAACTAAGCAACTAAACTGAGGATAGCAATGTGTAATACTAAAACCATGCTTGAAATGCCTATCATTTTGGTCTTCTAAACACATACTACTAATAATTATATGTATATATATATATTACATACATACATATACTTTTTTTTTTTTTTTTTTTACAGAACTGGGGATCAAACTCAGGACCTTACACTTGCCAGGCAGGCACTTGTGTCCCTGAGCTATCTTCCCAGCCCTGTAATATCCTATATTACTGCTATACCCTCTTTAAAGTAAATGTTTGTAAAGAAAAAAAGATAAAAGAAAATAAGAGACAAGAAAAAAATGTCATAGGATTGTCTTGCTACAATGTTGTACATGGTTTGTTATCTAAGTTTCTGTGTAAAATGTGAAATTGGTTTTTTTTTTCCACATTCTATAGGGATTTAAAGGGGCTAGCAAGATGGTTCAGAGGTCTAAAGCACCTGCTTAGGAAAGCTTAGGCAACTTCAGGGACCATAGTTCGATCCCCAGCACTATGCTTATTTTACTGAGCTACCTCTCCAGCCCATACAAATCTTATCTTACTGATACATTTATTTTTGGCTTCCAATTTAAGTTGTTTAATCAATATGCTTCAAACATTTTTTTTTTTTTGTATTTTTAGGGAAGTGTCTACAGGAACAGGATGTTCAGGGTCTCACTACTAGATTGGACTCATAGTGACCTGTCTGTTTACAGCCTTCGAAGAGCTGGGATTACAGGCGTGCACCACCACGCCCAATTTCAGTTGCCATCTCAGTGCACCCAGGTGGGGTGAGCAGGTACAGCAGGCCCTGGGACTGAACCCCAGCCCCTGCACTTGCTTGCAGGCACTTCAATCCGCTGAGCTATTTTGCCAGCCTAAAACATTTCTTGTACATGGAAAATCCTTAAACTACACTTACTGGGTTAACTTGCTCTTTTCTTTGCTTTCTGCTGGTTTAAGATAAGAACACTGATTTAAGGTTATTTAGAAGTCTGTTGGTAGACAATTAAATTTAAAATGTAATTATCTGAAACCAAAGTTGGGGGAGAGAAAAAGACACTATAAAATCCAAGTGACAGGCATGGCAGTGCACACCTGTAACACCTGCACTTGGGAGGCTGAGGCAGTAGGATTTCTTCAAGTTCAACGCCAGCCTGGGCTACAAAGTGAGCTCAAGGCCTGCCTGAACTGCATAGTGAAACCATTTCTGAAAAAAACAAAAAAAGAAAGAAATCAATTCAAGTGGCTGCAACCAAGTTTATTATTACAAGTTTATAATAAGTGGGATGGAAAAATACATTTAAAAGGCTGTGAGTATAAGAGATACACTTTTGATATGAGAGAAAATTTTATATGATTCAAGTTTTGTCCTACTGGAAAGATTTTCAAAAAATGGTAAGACTAGCAAAAGCTGTGAAGTAGTTAATCTAAAGATATGTAAGCTGGCTTGTTGGTTTTGTGGAATCCAGGCAATTTCTTGTAAACACTTTTTGTTGCTTAAAAGGTTGAGGGGAACTCTGGCTCTAACTCTTTCAGTCACTCTGTCAGGTCTCAGCTGTCCTCTCCACTTGACTTGGTCATATATATAGCATTGGCTTTGATTCAATGAGTATTTTGCTATTATATACATGAGGTATGGTTATTTGGGGCAGTAAGTCTATGCATGGTCATTAACACTTTAAAACTCTGTGACATTGACTGGCCTTCCTTTGGTGTTAGATTGCTGGCTGAATAGACAATAGATAAAAACAGAAGCACCACCCACACACACACATAAACATACTGATTGTCAGAGAACACAATCAGTAACACAGTTTCATAACACAATTGTAACACAGTCTTACTGGCAGGTAAAAGATGTAGCTTTTTTTTTTTTTTTTTTTTTTTTTTTGGCGGTACCAGGGATTGAACTTAGGACCTTGAGGTTACAAGGCAAGCACTTATTCTGTTTAGGTATCTCCCTTGCTCCTGGCAGGTAAAAGAGACAGAATGACTAATGCAGTTGACAGAAATTCCAAAGATTATATATACCTACTTTGAGAACTTGTATTCTATTTTATTTATTTATTTATTTTTTAGGGAAGGGTCTACAGGGTGTTCAGGGTCTTACCACCAGGTCGGACTTGTAGTGGTCTGCCTGTTGACAGCCTCGCAAAGGCTGGGATTACAGGCACGCCACCATGCCCAGTCTTGATTGCTGTCTCAGCACAGTGTGCCCCGGGGGTGGGGCCATCACAGCAGGCCCAGGGGACTGAATCCCTGGCCCCTGCTCCTGCTTGCAGGTACTTTAATCTGCTGAGCTATTTGGCCAGCCCTCTACAAGAAATTTAAAGAAGACCTAATACTACTGTTTCTCAAACTCTTTAACAAGATTCAAAGGAAAGCAGTAAACCAAAATTCATTCCTGGAATTAAGTATTACCCTGATACCAAAACTAGAGAAAGACCCAACTAAGAAAGAGAACTATAGGTCAATATCCCTAATGAATATATGCAAAAATCCTCAAACAATGCAGCAAATCATCAAGAAGATTATACACCAAGACCAAGTTAATGTCTGAGATTTATCCTAGGGACACAGGGATGGTTTAACATATGCAAATCAATAAATATAATATACTACATTGACAGAACTAAGGGCAAAATCATACTATCATTTCAATAGATGCAGAAAAAGCTTTTTGACAAAATCCAGCACCCATTCATGATAAAAACCCTACAGGAAATTGAAACACAGGTCTTCGTCTCAATCTGATAAAAGCTACCTATGGCAAACCAACATCATACTAAATAGGAAAAAATTGAAAACTTTCATTCTAAAATCAAGAACAAAACAAGGATGTTCACTGTCTTCAATTATTCAGTATAATCTTGGAAACCTTAGCCAGAGCGATTAGACAAGAAAAAGAAACAAAAGGAATGATAGGAAAGGAGGAAGTTGAATTATTATTTGTGGATGATACAATACTGTGCATAGAAGACCCAAAAAGATGCACTAAAAGACTTCTTGATTTAATAAGCAAATTTAGTAGAATAGTTGGATACAAAGTCAACGCTCAAAAATCAATAGCCTTTCAGTACACAAATAAAAAATTCACTGAGAGAGAAATTAGGGAAACACCACCTTTCACAACAGGATAAAAGAAAAGAGATATGTAGAAATCAATCTAATGAAGAATGCAAAAATCCTCTACATTGAAAACTACAGCACTCTGAAAAAAGAGATTGTGGAGAATATCAGAAAATGGAAAGATAGTCATTGCTTTTTGGTAGTGAAAATGACCATATTTCTAAAACTTATACAGATTTAATACAATTCTGATCAAAATTCCAAAAGTGTATCTCAGGGCTGGGGAGACAGCTCAGTAGAATAAGTGCTTGCCTGGCAAGCACAAGGTCCTGAGTTCAATCTCTGGTACCACAAAACAAACAGATGAACAAAAGCGTATCTCACAAAATTAGAGAAAACAATCCTAAAATTCATTTTTAATCAGCAGAGTCCTAGAAGTGAAAAGACAATTCTGGGAAAATACACAAAGGCAAGGCAGGGGATGTCACAAGCCCTGACCTGAAATTATACAATGAAGCTATTGTGATAAAAACAGTATGGCATTGCTAAACAAACAACAATAATAAAACTAGACTCGAGGATCCATGGCACAGATAGGAAGATGCAAAAACAACTCCAGACACACTAAGCCATCTTATTTTTGACAAAGGGACCAAACATGTTCACTAGAAGAAAGGTAGCCTCTCTCTCTCTGTTTTAACGTAACCTATAATTTTTATTTTAAAAGCACCATGCTACAGTGATGCATGCACAGCTATGTTTATAGCAGCAAAGTTTATAATAATAGTTTTTTGTTCTTGTTTATTACTTTTAATAAGAAATAAAATTCAGTTTCAAAACATGTCAGTAGGACAGCCACAATGATTGATACAATGCATATTGTTGTCTTCGTAGTAGTTGTCCAGAGTACAAGATGCAGACATGATAACTTTTCTAAACACTATTGGTACAGATATTTCTTCTCACTGAACTAAGAGAAAGTAGTTGTATACATACAGCGATGTTCCTTAATAGTAGTAGGCTTTCGGCAGAACTGACAATGTAGGAAGCTGTTGACTTGAGCCATTTATAGCTCAGCATACTAATCTGGCTTTACTTTCTATGCCTTGTGGTTAAACTTTCTATGCCTTGTGGTTAAATACTGGGGTGGTTAAGTCCAAGTTAAAGCAAGAGCTATATAACAAAATATGTAATTTTTATATCTGACAAGGTCAGTCAAATCCCATTAGGATTTACCTTGAAACCATGTATAGTGTTTTGTAGAACTTCTGTCAGTGTCAGCCATCTGGATGAGTCAGTCATTACTTGACCAGTTTGCTCTCTATGAAAGCCTAAGAAAATATTTTCTCTCTAGGTGACTCTCCTTAGGCACACTATGCATCAGCCTCTTTAATAAATAGCGCCGTGTTATGGTCAGGATTTGCAAGGAAAACAATTTAACACAGGACACATAATTTATAGTATTATTTTTGTAACAGTCACCCAAAGAGTCAAATAAAAAGAAGTTCAGGAAATCTGTCCACACACTATGAACCAGAGATTGTAGCTGAGGACCTGGATCTCACAGCAAAATCCTACATGAGCCAAAGACCTACATCCCATAATAATGGCCTTCATGAGTCCAACTGGAGGCTAAGAGCACAGGACAATGTCTCATGCAAGCCTACTTCAAGGATGTGTGCTACAAAGGCCCCAAGGTCAGGTGGAAGCTAGAAAGTCTACACCAGTGGGATGAATGATCCGTGCCAGTAGACAGCAATATACCCTGGAGCCAGGAGGTAACATTCAAATTAAGGACCAGAGCTCCCCTGAAGTGAACTATAGCCATTTTCAGCAAAAACAAAGACCTGAGCTCCTTCAACAAGGAGAACAGCTAAGTTCACATTTCTTTCTTTCTTTTTCTTTCTTTCTTTCTTTCTTTCTTTCTTTCTTTCTTTCTTTCTTTCTTTCTCTCTCTCTCTCTCTCTCTCTCTCTCTCTCTCTCTCTCTCTCTCTTTCTTTCTTTCTTTCTTTCTTTCTTTCTTTCTTTCCAGTTCTCCTTATGTTGGCAACACTCCACAAGTGGGCCTTCCACACCCAGCACCACACATTGATTCAATTCAGCTTTGTGTTACAAGTTGACCCCCAATTGTCAGTCCACAACATACTGGAAAATCTGGCTTTGGACATGCCAAAGATTAAAATTGGACCTATATCTCTCACCATGAATGTGGTGGTTGATACACTGTGTCAACGTGAGGAAGCTTGGCTGGATGGGTTTGACTGGTTCCAGGCTGTGGGGGCCCCATCCTGTAGGATGTGGAGGGTCTGCCCTGGGATGTGATTGGTTCCAGCCTAGGGCCAGACAGTCCACCCCAGAGTGACTCAACACAAAACATATATAAAAGAGTTGAGGAAGATTTTGTGGGATCAGAGCAACCCAGCCCAGCCCTCCCCTGGTTGCTTCCTGCATGATCCAGCTCTGTGCTGCTTCCTTGGAGAAGTTCTCGTCTTTGGAAGAGCTTGATCTTTGCAGACACGTCACTTTGGAGGAGCTCTGCACTAGCACAGAACTTGGAAGAGAGAGGCTTGATGGATGCCACAGCTGTTGCTCCTCTTCTGCTCTTCATTGTTTTTTACCTTCTTGGAGCTTGTGGAGTATGAACTGAAACCTTCACAAACTGTGAGCTAAATAAACCTTTCCTTCCTTCATTTTGAGTGTTAGTTATTTGTCCCAGCAATGAGTTAAAAGGAACTAAGACAGAATTTGGTACTGTAGGAGTGGGGTCGTGGCTGTGGCTATACCTGACAATGTGGATTACAAGCTTTTGGGAATGGTTTATGGGAAGAGATAGGAAAGGTTCAGAAAATGTCGCCTATAAGCAAAGCACTGGAACAGCTTCAGCTGTTCTGTTTGGAAGATTCTGGTCAGAACTCAGACCAGAAGACCAGCTTGAAGCCTGAGTATAAAGAATGGTTTAGGAGCAGAGATATTAAATATTTGGAAAGGTCGTCTACTTGCAAAGAGCTGGAAAAGCTTTGGCTGTTCTGTAGAGGAGATTCTGGTCAGAACTCAGACCAGAAGTCTGACAGAAGGCCTGGTTGAGGAGGCTTCTGTTGGGAAGAAGAACAGCATTGGTTGTTGGACTGGAGATGATTTGTGTTATGGATTGGCAGAAGGCTTATCTGCATTTTGCTCCTGTCCAGAGACTTTGTCTGAGACTGAAATTAAGCACAGTGGACCAGTTAATCTTCAAAAAGAAATTTCAAAGCAGTCAAACATTGGGGCAGTGGTGTGGTTGTTGTTGGGGGCTTTTAGCTAATTTTTAAATTTTTAAACGTTTTTTATTTTAAAGACTAAAAATAGCAGAAACAAAGACAGAAAAACAGTAACAAGTAAGAGTACATATAGTACAGAAGTGGGCCCAGCAGGATGGCTCAGTGGTCTAAAGCACCTGCTTAGGAAAGCTTGGGCGGCAGCAGGGACCGCGGTTTGATCCCCGGCACCACATGCTGTGCCAGCCCTTCCCTGAGTGCAGGCTGAGCCAGCCATAAAACTAAATAAACAAACAAACAAAAGTTCTGAAACAAGAAAAAAATAAAATATAAAATAAAATAAAATAAAAGTTCTTTTTTTAAAAAAAGAACATATAGTACAGAATTTCAAAACCAGAAAAATTTAACAATGGTTATATTACATATTTTCATCATTGGATCAGTTTAGATTAATAGGTATAGGTATATAAGATTGATCAAATAATTAAACATTAACACTTTCAATAAACATTTTAACAATTGACACACCGCATATTGTCCTCACAATAGTAACACTGAGCATGGGGTATAAGCATGACACACCTTCCAATTGATATTGGTAAGGAAAGAAAAAAATTCTCTTTGAACTAAGAGGAAGCAGATACATACACGGTCCAATGTTCCACAATTGCAGTGGGCCACCAGTGAAACTGGCTATGTTGGAGGCTATTGATCCAAGCTTCCTATAGCTCATCACACCAATCTAGCTCTGTGTTTCATGCCTTGTAATTAAGCTTTTCCGCTGGGTGATCAAGGGCAAGTTAAAGCAAGACCTGTATAACAAAACATTCATCTTTTGTATCTTCCAAGGTCAAATCCCCTCAGGATTAACTTTGGAACCATGCATAGTGCTTTGTAGAACTGTTGTCAGTGTCAGCCTTCGGGACAAGTCACGGTCATTGCTTGACCAGTTTGCTTTCTGTGAAAGCCTGAGAGAATGTTTTTCTCTAGGTGACCCTCCTTAGACACACTATAGTTCATTTATCCCTTTCCTCTGAGGTCCCATAATCTCTTTGATCAGAAAATCTGGGACACCTCTGTTTAAGCCAAATTAATGTTAAGAATGAAGAGCCCAAAAGGATGATACAAAATGTTGTGAGTTTAGCCAGGAAGGAAATGCCAGGAAGGCTGTGAACTTTGCAGATAGAGCTGAGAGGATCTCCATTGCTGAGAAGGAACAGGAGAGTAAAAAAGATGTACTGAGGGCATCACAGGAGGTAGCAGGTTCTTGCCCTTTGCAGCCTCAGAATTGCAAGGGCGAGGAACTTTGCTTTGAGGACAAAGCCAAAGAGCCCTATGTTCCAGAATGGAGGCAGCAGCCACACCAGGTTCCAGAATGGAGACGGCGGCCACACCAGATTTCAGAATGGCACCAGTGTAGAAAATTTATTGCTTGGAATCTGGGTCAGAGTGCTCAGCAATCCAGGAACTTGACCCCTACAGCTAAGAGTAAAGGAAGTCTCGCTACTGCTCCAGGTGGTAGTAACCCTTGGCATCATCCACATAACGTTGGTTTTAGGTGCATGGAGAATGCAGCAATTCTGAGGTTTAAAAGGCTTCCACCTAGATTTCAGAAAGTCTGGGAGGCCAGGCAATGTGTCCCTGAGAGGGCTGTGAGTGAGAAGCCTACTCAGAGGAAACCTCAGAAGTTTGAAAAAGCCAGGAATGTGGATGGTCTAAGAAAAGCCACAAAAAGGGAGCAAAGAAGGCCTGAGAGAAAAGCCATGGGAGCTACCAGGAGAAGTACCATAGGGCTGGAGCCATGTAAGACACATGTAAGACAATTGCCATGTAAGACAGTTGGAGCTCACAATTCATTACAGGTTGCACGCTACAGCTGTTGTTCCTCCTCGGCTCTTCATTGTTTTCTGCTGTCTTGGAGCCAGTGGAGTATGAACTGAAACCTCCTCCTAAATAAACCCTTCCTTCCTTCATTTTGGGTGTTGGGTATTTGTCCTAGCAACGAGTAAAAAGTAACTAAGACAATGAAATAAACTAAATTCAAAATGGATCAAAGGTTTTAATATTAAAACAGAAATATTAAATCTGCTGGATGATAGAATAGATGTAATTCTTGAAGATATTGGTGTGGGCAAAGACTATGAATAAAACTCTGATTGTTCAGGAGTATCATAAAGAATCAATAACTGGGAGCTCATCTTATTAAAAAAGCATTTCCACAAAAGGAGAAATCACAACCATAGTGAAGAGACAACCCACAAGGTGGGAAAAAATGTTTTCCCACTGTTCCTCAGACAAAGGATTACTATCAAGAACATGTAGGCCGGGCGTGGTGGCGCACGCCTGTAATCCCAGCACTTGGGAGGCTGAGGCAGGAGGATCGGTGCGAGTTCGAGACCAGCCTGGGCTACAAAAGTGAGCTCAAGGCCAGCCTGAGCTGCATAGTGAGACCCTGTCTCAAAAAGACAAAAAAAAAAAAAAAAAAA
>PVJA010017391.1:0-35378 GCA_004027025.1 Myocastor coypus | reverse complement strand
TTCTTTCAACAAACTAGCTTTTGGATCCATTAATTCTTTGTGTTGTTTTCTTTGCCTCAGTTGAATTAATTTCTGCTCTAATCTTTGTCATTTCCTCCCACCTTTGGGCTTTCAATTTCATTTGTTCTTCCATTTCTAGTCGGTTTAAGTGTTGTGTAAGATTGTTTATTTGTTCCCATTCTATTCTCTTAATGTGTGAGTTCAGAGCTATAAATTTCCCTCTAAGAACTGCTTTCGTTGCATCTCACAAATTCCAGTAGGTTGTGTTTGAATTTTCATTAAATTGTAGATGTTGTTTAATTTCTTGTTTAATTTTATCTGTAATGCACAGGTTGCTGAGGAGAGTGTTTTTTAATTTCTATGTAATCCTGGAGTTCCTATGGTTTCTTTTGTCATTTATTTCCAATTTTATTGCACTGTGGTTAGATAATATGCATGGGATAATTTCTGTTTTCTAAGTATGATCCACGGACTAATATGTGGTCTATTTTAGAAAATGTCCCATGTGCTGCTGAAAAGAATATGTATTCTGAAATGATTTTGTGGGAAACTTTTTGTATATCCACTGAGTCCAGTTCTTCTAAGTTCTGGTTCCGTTCTCCTACTAATTTTTTGTCTGCTTGACTTATCTTTTTCACATAATTGGGTGTTAAGTTCTCCTGTTAACATTATGGTATCAGATGTTAGGTTTTTCGTGTCCATTAAAGTTTGTCATACAATTTGCTGCTCCCGTGTTGGGTGCATATATATGTATGAGTGTCACCTATTAGTCTTAAATTTTTCCCCTAAACAATATGTAATGGCCCTCTTTATTTCGTTTGATGAATCTTGGTTTGGAGTTTAGATTATCTGCAAACAGAATTGCTACTTCTGCTTTTTTCTGTAGTGCTGAAGCATGTAGTATTGTTTTCCATCCTTTAACTTTTAGCCTGTGAGTTTCTTTACGAGTTTAGTGTGTTTCTTGTATAAAGTATATTGTTGCATTTTGTTTCCTTATCCATTCTGTAAGTCTAATTCTTTTAATTAGAGAATTGAGTCTGTTTACACTGATGGTTGTAAGTGAAAGCTATTGACTCATGATTGACATGACTTTTTTTTTTTTTGATATGACTTTTATTTTCTACTCTTTACCACTTTTTCTCCTATGTTTGATGGATTTGGTGAGTTTTTTGGTCAGTTTTTTCTCTTCTCATTCATTTAATTCAGGTGTTTTGGTCCCTCTCTAAAATATCTTTTAGTATGCTGTGTAGTGTTGGCTTTGATGTCATGTAATTCTTTAGTTGTTCCTTGTCATAGAGTTATTTCATTTCTCCCTCGTACTTAAAGGAAAGTTTTGCCGGATATAGTAGTCTTCTTGACTTCATAGTTTGTGAAGATAAATCCACCATTATTCTGATGTGTTTTCCTTTGAATGTGATCTGTTTCTTTTATCTAAGAGCTTTTAGTATATTATTGATTTGCTGGATTTCTGGGATCTTGACTATTATATGTCTGGGTGTGTTTTTAGTTGGGTTGATGTTATTTGGAGTTCTGTATGCTTCAGTTACGATGTCCAATTGCTTTCTCATATTTGGGAACTTTCACGCTATTACTTCTTCTCATATTCTTTTTATGTCATTTGTATTGACTCTTTCTTCCTCATTGATTCCTATTAATCTCACGTTGTTCATTTTTGCATCATCTTGCAGATGGTGAATTATTTTCTCCTGCATCCTAGTTTTTTTTAAGAGTCCTTTCTTACTTTTTCATTGGCTGTGACTGTGTCTTCAAGATCTAAAATTCTATCTTCACTTTCGTTCATACGGTTTTGCCAACTTGTAATTGAGGTTTTATTTTCTTGTATATCTTTTTGAAACTGTTTCATGTGTTCTGTTTCTTTCCTATATTGTTCAGTCAGGGACTCCATCATTTATCTATTCTCCTCTAATTTTTTTATCAATATCTTCTTTTATATTATTTAAGTCTTTCATTATTGTTATCCTTTCTCTAGTTCAGCGATTATTTGTGCTCTGGTCTCCTCTTTACCTTTCTGCATTTGTTCCCCTACTTTAGATGCTATTAATTTAGACTTTTTTTTTAACTTCAGGGGTTATTTCTGTTCTGCTTTCCTCTATACATTTCTGCAATTCTTTTTCCACTTCAGATTCTATTACTTCATGCATTTCTTTTTTTTTTTTTTTTTTTTTTTTTTTTTTTTTTTTTTTTTTTTTTTTTTTTTTTTTTTTTTTTTTTTTTTTTTTTTTTTTTTTTTTTTTTTTTTTTTTTTTTTTTTTTTTTTTTTTTTTTTTTTTTTTTTTTTTTTTTTTACTTCAGATGTTATCTCTGACCTAATTTGCTCTATACATTTCTGTACTTGTCTGTCTACCTCAGATTCAGAGGTTTCAGTTGCATGATTCCCATTTTCTTCCATGATAGAGTCTTCTGTATTTGATTTGGGTGGGCTTGGGCCCTGAGATTGCATCTTACTTCATGTTGTTATCATTTTGTATCGCAGTGATCTCTGCACTTTTGTGAAGTTATGCCGTTAGCGATTATGGGAGTTTGGTCTGGAGCCTCCAAGTTGGTTCCCATCCAGACATGCCTGGCTGTGTGTCGGAGCTCGGGCTCCTGGCTGCTGCAAGGTACCATGGGTCGGGACTGTGGGTGGAGTTGGAGCTCTGATGTTGAAGAATCCTGCAGGTGTGTGGGCCAGAAGGGATGCCGGATGGGCTCAGGACTGGAGCTGGCACAGGAGGAGCCAAAAAATGGAGGCGGCCGAGTGTCCTTACCCAGCAAGCGGGCAGGTTATACAGGATCCCAAATATTCTATTCAAGGAAAATAAGGCACCACAGAAGATAGGGATTCAAAGTATACAGTGCGTCTAAAGAGAGTCACCTGGAGAGGAAACTGGTCAAGCAATGGCCGTGCCTCATCCAGATGGCTGACACTGACAACTGTTTTACAAAGCACTGTTCATAGTTTCAAAGTAAATTCTGAGGCGATTTGACTGACTTTGGGAGATACAAAAACTACACATTTTGTTATACAGGTCTCGCTTTAACTTACCCTTAACCACCCAACAGAAAAGTTTAAAGATGACACATAAAATGTAAAGGTAGTTTATTGTGCTAAGCTGCAAAAGGCTCAAATAAACAGCTTTCAACATTGCCAGTTTCACCAGTAACCCACTGCAGTTATGGAACATTTGACTATGTATTCGCGTACCTTCTCTTAGATCAAAGAGAAGAAATCTTTTGCACCAATAACATTAAAATATATATCATGTCTATACCCTGTGCTCAGTACAAGTACAAGGAGGACAATAATATGTATTGTATCAATTATTGGAAATGTAACATGTTTTGAACATGCCACATTGTAATAAAGTAATAATAATGACAAAAAATCTCACCACCTTATTCTATATTTTTGATGAAGCCCTTCAATACAGTTGTGTCAAAGTTCTATAGATGCCCTGACTCCCTTTCCTCATGTTGATGTTAAAAACTAAAAATTGATATTCTTCCTCTTCAACATGGTCATGGTAAAATGACACTTTCAGATTATAGACCCTCCCGTCCTGCTTCCTCTACTATGTCCTTAAGTCATGATGACATGTTCTCATAATGTGCAGTCTTTTTAAGTTCTTTTCAAGGTTTCTTCAGTCTCTGATATGAGCCATCACTAATGATAAATGTCTAGTCATAGATGAGACAACTGCCATTAATTTCTATTTGAGCATAAATTGTATTGTCAACTCCCTTCACCCCAATGATGACACCCCTGTTCAATAGGAAGTAGCCTGAAAGATACATCACTTCTTTTTATAATAACCAGAAGATGGGAATGATAGGTTCTTGCCCTAGTATGAATTGCTGAATTATGGTGGTCATCTAATACGGCTAAAGCCCTTAAAACAACAGCTTATCTTCCCAGAGACTGCCTTCCTCCTCCTTCTCCAACTCAGCCCAGGGTGCAATTTCCTTTCCCCTTCCCTGGCATGCCAGGGAGGACCACAGTTAGCTCCTCATGCATATCTAAACATATCATTCAAGCTCCACTCCTGGAAAAACGACAGAAAAGCCTTAGCTTCCTTTTCTTCCAATTCAGGGAATTCTTACCTTTCCCAGATTCTTTCTGTGCCCTCCAAGATAGTAAAGCCCCTTTCCCTTCTGCCTGTTCTTGGCTGTGCCAGGTACCTCACAAAACCTAACAGGTGCCCTGACCAGAGACGATCAGTGTAGAGGAAGGATGGACTGAAAAGAAAAGAAGACTGGGTCTGGAGGTCTAGGTAGTAGCCACGCAATGAGTTTATTCTGCTTGAAGCTCATGTACAGAAAATCTTGAATCTTGTGCCCAATATTTTTTCTAGTCAACTTAAGCTTTCTTGTTTCCCTGGGACCAGAATAGTTTTCCAACAGAAAATCTCATATTCCAGAACACTGAGTCTGCTGTTGGGCCCATTGCCCAAACTGCTGAATAAGGGATCTGGGCACATTGCCACCTTTTCCTTTCTTATTAGACTGTTTCTTCAGTAAGGTCAGGCTTTTTTGGAATCTGGCTTCTACTAGGGCAGCACAGCAGGCTTGGTGCTAGGAGGCCATCTGATCAGCATAGGTCGCAGGGGCTGACAGGAAAGGAGCATCGCCTGTCTGGCCTGCACTGGCTGCTCTGAGGTGTACAGCTGGAGTCTACCAAGCTGCTTCCCATGTGGAGCCAACCTAACTTCCATAACGTGAGCCAAAGTGAACTCCTCCTGCAAACTGTGGGTGTCCCTCAGGTCTGTTATCCTCACGAAAAGTGAAATGACTGAAACATCAAATTGCTTGTTTACTTAGAAAATAGAATAATCTATTTCATATTAAATTTAAATTGGGTTCCAAAACATTAAATTTATGAAAATTTATAATTTTTAAACATGTCTGGAAAATAAGCCAATACATACCTTCAAAATGGAAGACAGTATATTTCTGATTTTAGGTTTTTGTTCTTTTTTTTACAATTATACTATATATGTACGCTATACAGACTTTTATCAATATATAGCTAGCATTAGCTGCTTTTATATAGTCATATGAAATTCATCACATAAGTTCTTAAATTCATGCTCTCTGAAAATAGTTCTTGAATTTATTAAAAATCCTACCATGTGCCTCCTCAATTCAGTTAAATTGCTGACATTGATCTGAGAATTATTTCTTGAATATGATAGCAAATGCCCTGGTAACCAAGGCAAAAGCAAACAGATTGGACTTCATCAGATTGAAAAGCTTCTGCACAAAAAAGAAACTACAGAGTTAACACACAATTTGTGGAATAAGAAAAAAGATATTTTTGGACCATATACTTGACAGTTCACATGCAAAATGTATTTCAGCATACTTGGGAAACTCACACAATTCAATGCCAAAATAAAACTAACAAGAAAACCGATATCCTGAGAAATGAACAAGAGTCTTCAGCGGCATTTCTTAAAGAAGAAAAATAACAATGGAGGACAGGTGTTCAGCAAGACACTCAGCACTGCTCTGTTACCAGTCAACACAGGACCTAGCACCTCAAACCTGGCAGGACAGCCCTTACATAAAAACAAAGCAAAGCATAACAAATGCTGGCAAAGTGAAAGAGTACAAACCTTTAGTACTATTGCAAAGAATCTAAACTACTGCAACTGCTGAGGAAAATATCTGGAGATTTTTGCCAAAAATTAAAAAAAAAGAAGCACTATGTGTTCCAAGAATCTACTTCTGTGTGTTATTTAAAAGTTGAGCCTACTGCGCTGGTGCACACCAATAGCCCAGCACTCAGGAGGCTGAGGCAAGGGGATCGCCATATTTTCAAGGACAGACTACACTACATAGGAGACCCATCTGTGAAAACTACCTACCTACCTACCTACCTATCTACCTACCTACCTATCCAACTGAATAAATGAGTAAACTGAAAGTAGTACCTCAGAGACATCATGTCATTCCCATGTTCACTGAAGCTTTATTTGCAATAGCCAAAATGTAGAAATAACCTAAATGTTCATAAATGTGTGGCAACTGATACTGAACATGATTGTTATTCATCTTTAAACATATAAGGAAATATGCCCTGTTTGAGGACATGGATGGACATGTGGACATCCTAATGAAATAACACAGAACCAGGTAAAAAAAAGATATTATATGATCCCAGTTCCATAACTTGCTATAGATAACAAAACTATAGGAAACATAAAGTAGAAGATGGTTGCCAAGGTTGGGGTAAAGGGTACCTGGAGTGTCAGTTCACTGGATTCAAAGTGTTGATAGATAGGGAAGATGGAAATAGTCTAGAAATCTGTGACATGACATTGTACCCATAGGTAGGTGTAGTATGACTTTACTACAATTTGCAAAAGACTTAGACATGAAATTCTAACTCCAGAAAATATGATTCTTGTGCAAATAATTAGTTAAAAGTGAAAAGGAGTAGATTGTGTCTATAATCCAATAGAACCACTATCCTTTTGAAAAAAAATCCAAGGAGATTCAGAAACATATAGACATGGAAAAGATGGCCAGCTGATGGAAGCAGCGATTGGAATGATGGATCTGTCTCCACTAAGCTCTTAGGGTAAGAACTAGAAGCTTGGAAGGGCATAGTGGGATCTATTCCATAGAGATCTGAGGAAAGTTATTCTCCTTTGTAGGCATCTGTTGGTCTCTTGGTAGTCCCTGGGCAAAAAGGAATTAGGATTCAAAAAATCAAACAAAAGAAATAATAGCTGAGGTTAGATGATAGACCAAGCCTGATAGGCAAAAGTCCCTGGAGTAACAATAGGGGCTTTTACTTATTAGCTTTGCAAAGTTATAAGACACAATGTTGCCTGGCTATTAATAGTCCACAGTGTGCAGGTAGGATGTTTTCCTCCAGACTGAGGCAGCTTGAGTGCTTTAGGTGATGAGGTATCATCCTGCCTTCCCACATAGGATCAATTTCCAACTTAAGCAGCTCCTTTCCCTCTGGAATTTGGACTTCTCCTCCTCTAGAACTGCAAGCTGCTCCATTTCTGTTGTAAGATAAAATAGACACACTATAGAAACTTCATTGCAAGGTGTCTTCATTTTTTTCTCTTTCATTTGTAATTATTACTACTTTGTTGCCTAATCTAATATTTTTCATAATTATCACTTCATGTCATTGTACTCTGAAAGACAAAATTAGTTAAGGAAAATACATGGTGTGTGATCTGTTACATTTAAAAGGGTGTCTTGTTTACTGACGATTTGCTTTTTATTTTCTCTTGTGGGTTCTGCTACTGTGGATGCTGGGATCTCATCAGTAGTTTGCTACCTTTTGGCAATGTCTTAGAAACAGAACTTCATTTATTTATTTATTTTTTAACAGAGAGGTGATCATTAAATCAAATCAAATGGTCACAAAACCTTGGGATTGAACATTTTTTAAACTGCTGGTAAATAAATAAATAAATAAATAAATAAATAAATAAATAAATAAAATAAACTGCTGGTAGCTGAACAAAATATTTACTGTGCTCTGGGGACAGAGCTTTGCATGGAACACCAAAAGATATTAATAGTCTCCTTAGGCTGAGAGATCCGATTTCCATGGCTACAGTGACAAAACACTACAAAAGCAGGGTCCTTAGTGCAGCAGTAAGACAAAAGGTCATAGGACAAGCTACCTCCTCACAATTCTGCAGTGTCTCTAGGGTAGAGAGCCTTTGGCTCATGCTGTGGGTTTCCTTGGTTCCCTGGGTCTTGGAATGGCTGACTTCAGCTGTTTTAGATTTTTTTTTTAAGTATTTTATGAAGAGCTTTACTTAATAATTCCAATAGTCCACTTTTAATATTTATATGCTTAAACTATTGTTTCAGTGCATTTGTAACAGATGCCAAATTCTAAACAGCAGCCAAGTCTCTGTTACATAGCTTCAACAGTTTAACCATGCTGAACCTAGACAATTTTTAGTTTCTTTTGTTCCATGCTGAAGACTGAACTCAGCCCCTCATGTCTTCCAGGCAGTTGCTCTCCTGCTAAGATATGATCCAAGTCCACTAACTTTGAGTTTACCTGTGACCTGACTTTGTCTCACTAATTTGGCCTCTTTCCATTTCCCCTTTTTCCAGAAAAAAAAAAATATTTTTTTCACCTGATGTAGATACAACAGGTTTTATGAATCACTTAAATTTTTAACTGACTTATAAAATCATAAAAATGATCCTTGTTTTCTTAAATTTATATCTATAAAAATTGAGCACTTAAGGAAACAGCAAAATATTAAACACCCTTAAAACTTACTCCTAATTTTAATATTAGAACATTATAACATGTTAACTACTTTAATCAATTATTATAAGTACTATTTCTTGATTTTATAAGAGATATTGATCATTGTTTTGTGATAGTTTCATTTTTTAAAGAATTTGATTATTTCGAGATCAGATAATGCTCTTAAATACTAGTTCACTCAGGCTCCATTTGAAACTTCTGTCTTATGTGTGAGCCCTTCAGTACTGTTTGTTTCTATGTATATGTTGAAGACAGCATCACCTATTATGTAGGTGTTTTTTTCTCACCACTTGAATTTGTTCACAGCAACTTCTTGTTGAAATTTCTCCTGTCTTTGTGTTCCCCACATTCTTTATCAACTCATTGTTAGATCTAGGGACTAAATCAGGTCTGGTTTTGCTACTTTGACAAAGTTCTTTTGTAGGCTCATCTGAGAACCTTTAACAAGAAGTATACAATGTTGTTTCTTTTTGTGATTTTTGCAACACTTACACCAACAGTCGCAGCATAATCTGTAAATTGCTCTGTTTCTCTCTCACTTATGTATCTACAAATAGAAATTTTCTGTTGTAGTTTCAATGAGTTCTCCAGACAAGCATGTGTCAGAGCTGGCGAGCAAGATAGCTCAGCAGCCTAAGCACAGGGGCCGGGGTTCCATCTTTCCCCATCCTTCCGTACCAAATGCTGACGTTCCTGCCTCTGACCACCAGCAGGCTCACCTGACTCTGAAGACCATATGTGGAGGTGTACACCTCTAATCCTAGCACTGGTGAGGCTGAAAACGGGGGTCACTATGAGTCTAAGCTGCGTAGTGAGACCCTGTAGCAAATACGTTAAAAAAAAAAAAAAAAAAAAGTAATGAAGCATGGGTCAGAAAGTTAATCCCCAGTACAACAGCGTTGAAAGGTGGAGCCTACTGAGCTGACCAGGCTCTGAGCTAGGCATCCCGAGCAGTGGGTTAATACCATTATTCAGGGAGCAGATTCCTTGTAAAAGCATGACTTGAACATGCTTTCTTAATCCCTTGCATTTCTCTTTACTCAAGGGCTTTCAGTCATGGGCTAGTACCACAATAAAGTCTTCCCTGAATGCTGCAGTTTTGCCCCTTAAATTTAGAACTTTAAGCCACCCAAAATAGGAAAACATGGTATTTTTTCTTTGTGAATTACCCAATCTCAGGCATTTTGTTTTCTAGCAGAAAGCAAACTAAGTCACGTTCCTTGATCCACTAGCTGACTTAGCTAAGGTATGTTCCATGAACATTACAGAAATTCTGATTCTTTTCAATTGGTCAGTGTGTAAAACAATGAAATATCCCTCTAGCCCTCCTAAACATGGCTACTGATGTTTATGTTTATTTGCTTTGCTCTTCTGCTCTTTGTGTTGTGTTATTTTGGATATAAGTGCATTACGGTCTCTTGATGTCCTAGTGACACTGATCCACTTCATTCCAGTGTCCTCCAGTGCTTTTTCACTAGTTAACTGTCTTGGTTACTCTTCTCTCCTTGCTGAGACAAACACCTCACACTCAAAATGAGGGAAGGAAAGGTTTATTTAGCTCACAGTTACTGGAGGTTTCAGCCCATATTCAGCTGGCTCCAAAGCAGACTGACACATGGCAGAGGGAAATCTTCCGTGGCAGCGAGCAGAGAGCAGGAGCAATGGGAGAGAGCTCGCAGCTGCTCAAGCAGCTCACTTCTCTTCCTACCTTACATTGAAATACAGATCACCTGCCCCAGGGGAGGAGCAGCACCCATTTCCACAATAATCAATTACAAATTCCAGAAGTCACCCCCATGACTGCATGAGGCTTTGGGGGTACACCTATACACAAACCATAACATTAACCCACTACTTTAAAAACTCTTTTGCCTTTTGCTTCAGAGAATTGTGTTGTGTTGAGACCTGCGTGGTCCCTGGCATCTTCTTGCCATTTTTCTGGCTGTAGCTTTCAGCATAACTGTAAAATGTTCTGGAAACTCAATAACCTGAGACAGCAAAGCAACACCTACACAGCGTGACTTTGTTCCTGTGCCTCCTACCATATGCAGTACCCTGGGATAATGAGGAAATGACCAGGACAGACTGAGCTCTGTTCCTCTCTCACCAGGACAGACCTCAATGGGCTTTCTGGCCCACTAGGTCTGAAGCGAGGGCTGCCTTTTGGGTTCCTAAGTGTGATGTAAGTGTAGAACATGGTTGAGACTCCATTAATCACAGACAAAATTCTGCCTCAAGAAACGGATCTCAGTGGATTCTAGAATAGGAAAGGGAAATAAGTAGAATAAAGTTGTGAGGACAGCCAGATAGCTCAACAGACGAAAGTGCTGCTTAGGCAGCGTGCAAGGACAGGGATTCAATCCCCAGCGTGCTGTGCCACCCCCCCACCAGGATGTCCTGATACAGTGAATGAGACTGGCTGTGGTGGTGCACTTGGAAGGCTGCAAACAGGAGGATCACTGTGAGTCCAATCTGTGTAGTGAGACACTGTATTAAATTCATTTAAAAAAAGAATAAAGGTGTACCACAAATAAGAACCCAATAATAACCTCAGGGGTTGTGAGCATTACATGCCATGATGTGAGCTAGGGTTACTAATATCAACAAAGGAGAAAATAAGGATAGAGAACCACATGAGGAAAGAGGAAAAGGGGAAGACGCACACCCCTAGAAGTAAGTGAGTCTTGTACTTGTGCTCGGGTCCCAGGATGACTGTAAACTGTGTGTGCTGCAAGCATGTACTAATAAAAAAGGAAAGACTATATATGTGATAAACATTACTCCACCATAGTTTAAACTTTTATTTTGAAAACATATTGTTCTCATCTGAGCAAAGATCAGTTAACTTTAGGAAAGCTTGCAGTTCTAAATCTACAAGTATCTGTCCCTGAACTCCTTAGTGTCTGGAATAATACAAGGAAACAAAACAACAAACATCCTTGCTTATGGATTAGTAGCAATGCTAAAGTAAAAGGTTTTGGATAAAATATTTGCCCGAAGTTTTTGTCAAGATTGGGAAATAATGGATTGTTACACAATGCATCATTATCCTAAGTTTTCTGTCTGAAGTTTTCATTTTAAATGCTTGAATTTTGTGGTATAAAATAACATTGTCAAATAAAACAGACATAAGTGCACATACAATTAAAATGACTAATTAGGTCAGCATGCTTACATTTGCTTAATTACTAGTGTTTGATTCCCAGCTATATAATATCTGAATGGCATGGCAAAGAGAGATGAACCATTTTTGTGAAGAGTACTTTAAAAACCACTCATCAAATTTTGAATTGAGAATCTTTTTAATGATTTTTTAACTTTTTTGTATATCATCTAAAAGCAAGTACTTTACTCTGTCATTTGGAAATATTCTTCTCTGATTATTTCCTGTCTTTATTGTCTTACAAATGTCTTTCAATGAATTGAACGTCTTAATTCTGTTGTTTATTTTTGACAGTTTCACAATTTTGATATTTTAATAACTTTTAATAATAAATATTAATTTCTTTGTTAATGTACGTTTGTTGTACTCTAATAGAAATAGTGGCCTAAACTTTTTTTTCCTAATACTTAGCACAGGGTCTACAGGGTCTCACTACACAAATCAGATTCATAGAGATCTTTCTAATTAATCTTTCAAGTGCTGGAATTACAGGCGTGCAACACCATACCCAGTCTCCAGTACTGTCTCAGCGAGCTCTGGGGTGGGGCTGGCTCTGTACCCTAAGGATTGAACCCCAGTCTGTGTCAGCCTAAATGGGTGTTTTAGTCTGATGAGTTATCTGGCCCATCCTTGGCCTAAACTACTATCATATTTATTTTTCTTAAAATTTATTCATTTTTAAAAAATTCTTTATGTGTTTGGTACAGGGTCTCACAACACCACTCAGATTCTTAGTGATCCTCCTGTTTACAACCTCACCAGCACTGGGATTACAGGTGTGCACCACCGCAGCCTAGGTAGTTGTCTCCTTTCCAATCTGGAGGCAGAAAGGGCACTACCTGTGCTGCCAGGGATCAAACTGTGGGCCCTGTGCCTTCCTAAGCAGGTGCTTAGTCCACTGAGCTTTATCACTGACGCTGTCTTAAAGTTTTAAATATTTAAGTTTACATCTATGTATATGGATGATTTTGAATTTATTTTTATATAGAAATTGAATTATAGATGTAGATATAACAGCTACTTTTCTTTAGTTGCTAGGAAAAAATACCTTATACCTAAAATTAAGGAAGGAAAAGTTTATTTAGCTCACAGTTTCTGTAGGTTTCAGTCCATACTTGGCTGACTATAAGGCCAAGTACCACATGGCAGAGTGCAACAGTTCATTGTAGAAGAAAACAGCAAAGAGTAAAGGAAGGAGCCACAGCTAACTAGTCTATCTCCTTTCACTGTGGTATAGATTATCTGCCCCACAGCAGGTGCAGCATCTGCACACATAATCTCACCACTGAATAAACAATTAGTCATGAACTCGAGACGCCACCCCATGACTTAGTGAAAATTTTCGGGAACAAATAGAAACAAACCATAACAGTAGTTTTCTTATGGAAATTCAGCTTTTCCAATAGAAATGATTAGCCTGATATTCTTATTTTAATCTTATTAATTTTAATAAGAACTAATAATGAGACAGTTTGAAAATACATTAGTAGGACAGCAACACTAATTAATATAATGCATACTATTGTTTTCATAGTAGTTGATCAGAGCACAAGATGCAGACATTATAACTGTTCTAAACATCATTGGTACAAATATTTCTTTTCATTGAACTATTAGAAAGTATTTGCATGTATAGTCCAATATTCCATAATAATAGTGGATTATTGGCAGAACTGGCAATGTAGGAAGCTGTTGACTTCAGCCTTTTACAGCTTAGCATACTAATCTGGCTTTACTTTTTATGCTTCTTGGTGAAACTTTTCTGCTGGATGGTTAAGGTCTAGTTAAAGCAAGACTTAAATGATAAAACAAGTAATTTTTTTTTTTATCTGACAGGTCAGTCAAAGCACCTCAAGGTTTACCTTGAAACCATGTACAGTGTTTTGTAGAACTTTTACAGGTTTTTGACATTGAGGCTAGCAATGTATGACACTAAAACTATGCTTGGAATGCCGGTAATTCTGGTCGTTTAGATGTGTGCTGCTTCTAATGCAACTTTAGTTACTGTTATACTGTCTCTCAAGTAAATTGTTGGTTTACTAAAAAACAAAAATGGTAGTAAATTAGAGTAAGAGACTAGGAAAATTACTGAATGATTGACAGTCTACAATGTTGTATACGCTTAGATTTCTAAATTCCTGTGTAAGTACGTGTAACTGCTTTTATCACATTCGATAGAGATTTATTAAAATATCAATGACTGATAGATAATACCAATTCCAATTAAGTCTAAGATGTTTGATACTCCGAAAGACAGTGATTTAAACTCAAGTACCTATGTTATAGAATAATAGTATCATTAAACTCTTCTGGAGGGTTAACAACTTAAGTTTACAGACCAAAAAATTAAGAAAAAGAAGGGCTAAAAGGATAACCAATATTTTGGCCCTAGCTCTTCAAGGTCAGCGAGGACTCAGGACATAAGAGAACCTATTAAAGAGATTATGGAGCCACAGAGGAAAGGGATCAATGATGTATAGGGTGTCTAAGGAGATTCACCTAGAGAGAAAACATTCTCTCAGACTTTCACAGAGAGAAAACTGGTGAAGAAAGGGCTGTGACTCATCCAGATGGCTGATGGGGACAAAAGTTCTAGCCTGATATATATTTTTTTTAATTTTATTTATTTTTTCTCTTGTTTCAGAACGTTTGTTTATTCATTCATTTTTATGGCCGGCTCAGCCTGCCCCGAGGGCAGGGCTGGCACAGCATGTGGTGCCAGGGATCGAACCGTGGTCCCTGCAGCCGCCCAAGCTTTCCCAAGCAGGCGCTTTAGACCACTGAGCCATCCCGCCGGGCCCCATAGCCTGATATTTTTAATGAGGAAAAAAATTCCTCTATATGTGTGTGTGTCAATTTTGAATCATCTTTTCTCATCTTTTGAGGTTTTCATTTCTCCCTTTCTAAATGTCACCTAATAATATTAGCACAAGTCCGCAAAACAAGTAGTATAAATCTGTTTTTTTACTTTCAAAGTCAGTCTCAGTATTTCAATATTCTCATTTTAGGCGTAATTGTAGAATGAGTTTGTATAGTTCATTTTCAGTATTTAACTTACTTTTGTCACAGTTATTCCTTCATGATAGTACTAGTACCAATATCTTCTAATTTGCCATTCAGTTCTGTTGATGTCCTATGCCATTTAGTCTGGTTGATGTCTTAAAAATAAATTAATAAATTTATTTTATTACTATTTATTATTTTTTGTTTATTCATTAATAAAATTAAGCAACCACAGGGACTGCAGTTCGATCCCCACACCACATGCTGGGCCAGATCTACTCTGGCTGAGCCAGACATCATCATCATCATCATCACCATCACCATCATCATCATCATCAACATCCTCATCATCAACATCATCATCACCATCATCATCATGATCAACATCATCATCATCATCAACAACAGCACCATCATCATCATAAATAACCAAGTCAGAATATAGGAATTACCAAGTGACTTCAGAGATCATTTTATTTTCCATGGTAATGATGATTTGCTTTAATTAAATATCCCCTCATTACACATGTTTGTGACTATTAGCAGACATGTGTCTTTAGGAATTTAGAAACATATGTCTTTTCTGGAATTTATGGACATATCTCAAATTTTTACTGTAATTCTAGGTATATGAATTTTCACATTAATATTTTAATTTTTATATCTCAATGATTACTTTAATGAGTAAATAATTACTTATATTAGAGCTATAATTATTTCTTCTGCCAATTATCCTTCATAATTAAGCAGATTTGCCTATGTTTGAGGACTAACATGGAAAAGGCTATTATTATATTATTTATCAGACAAGATTTATAAGCAAGGTATTAGCCGAGGGTGATTGCCATAGTTCAGCTAGAAACTAGTACAGTGATTGTTCTATTTATGTTAACTCTAAAAGAAGAAAGATTGAGATATTTTTGTCTCTTAAAAATATAATGAGAGTCATTCCCTGCAGGCTCTTTCTTTTACCTAATGTGTGAAAGAAGAAATGTCCACCAACCCAGTTAGTTTAACCACTGGAAAATTAAATTCATACCTCCTCTTTATAATTCCCATAGGATTTGTTATAAACTTGGTTTAGATGCCCAAAAGCTTAAATGAATTGGAGATAGCATCATGACATCTTCATTTGTCAAATTAATGGACCACCAATTTAGCTATCAGGAGATAGCCTGAGGGAAATAGGACCCAGAAGAAACAAATTTTCCTTAGTGATAAAAGACAGAAATTCTGGAACAAGAACTCATTTCTGACTTTGGAAAGTCATCGGCGCAATGGTGCCTGAGAAGCCAGCGCTAAGGTGACTTTTCTAGTGGGAAGAGAGCACCGTGGAGAAAATAGAAGCCGTGATGACTGTGCTTTGTCTGAGACCATGTCTAATACGTGATTTGATAGGAACTATTTATTCTGATTCTCCCCAGAGGTCTTCAGTAACCTCTACCAGTTTCCATATCCACACTAATCTAAATCCATTTGCATGCAATTTTCAACCACAGAAATAACTCAAAAATTACTCTGACACAATTAGAAAATGTACATGTAGATAGAATGACAATATTTTCTTGGTCTAAAACACATCTTGTATGCACCATCATGCAAACTTGAGCAGCCACACAATTTATTTATCATCATAAATTCCTATTCTTGTCTTAATGTATAATAACTCCCACACAAAGAAAATGACTGAATAACCACCACAACAAAAATGCATGTGAGCTAAGAGCGCTGATGTCCTCAGTATATTCTTCTAGGAGTATGATAATTAATCTGATGAATATCCAAGTCAACATATTGACATTGTCAGAAATACCTTATGTGACTATAAACTTAGCTAAATTTATCTATTACATGAGTTATGTATCATAAGGGAATCATATTAACCTATAACATTTATCATTAGGGAAATAAATATTAGAAACACCACAGAGATAATGATAAATCTTTCAGGTTTAGGAATATTTTAGTTACAAAAATATACTTTCTCATTTAAAAATAAATGTAACATCTGTGGCTTAAAGCTAATATACTATCTGGTTTTTGATAACTATGAGATTTAAAATGATGAGTGTATGTATGTTCTTTATTTGCTCCCTTTATAATAAATACTTCCTAAATTAAGAATCTACAAAGTTTCGGCATTTCATGTTCCATGTTGCTCAATCCAAATATTTTCAGAGAGAAACTTTCTCCTAAATTGTATGCTCTAACAAAAATTTTGATGATTTTAATCTTCCAATTTTTTCCTTTTCTGTTGTATATTTAGTGAACAGCATTAATTTTAGCTCATCAGAAACTAAGTTTGTCATAACATTTAGGGAAATTCTGTCTTGAATTTAAATTCTGCTTTAAAAGCAATTGATTGATCCAAATGGGAAGAATTTCTTAGCTGCTGTTAACGGAGTAGCTTATCCCTGGCACCATACTCAATCCCAGCCATTCCGCAGGGAAGCTGAGAGGGCCAGCGTCTGGGTGTGTTGGCACATGACTGGAATCCCAGAGGTGGGAGGCTGAGAACAGGAAGATGACTACAGATATGACCCGCATGGTCTGACCCTGTACCAAATACATTTTAAAAAATTGAATAGTTTAAAATATAACTAAGTTTAATACTATAGGAAAGTAAAAGGAAAGAAAGAGGGAGAGAAAGAGATAGACACTTGAATATATAGCAGAACTTGGTTATTTGAGAGAAAAGGCAAAGAGGTATATTAGCAATATAAATTAATTGAGTCTTTAGGTTCTTTTTTCTTTTTTTATTTTTAAGCAAACATTGACTTGAAAGACAGTATAGCAATAAGTGATATGACATTAGAAGCAGCACATAATTAGAAGACCAGAATGATAGGTATTCCAAGCATGGTTTTAGTATTACACACTGCTATCCTCAGTGATAATCCACTACTGTTATGAACTATCGGACTAAATATACAGCTGCTTTCTCTTTGTGCAACGAAAAGAAAGATTTATACTAATGATGTTTAGACAAGAAATTGTATCTGCATCTTGTACTCAGAACAACTACAACAAAGACAATATTTGCATTGTATTAACTACTGTAGATTATAGTAACACTAATAATAAAAATAAATTAATTAATCAAGTCAGTTTGTCATGGGTGGATGGGTCTAGTGGTATTTTTTTCTAGGTTCTTGGTTTCCTGAAATAAGATAATCAGCATGTAGAGTTACTGAATGTGGAAAAGAAATACACTCTACAGAGTGAAGCAGGACAGCACAAAGACTTCCAAGCACCAACATGATAATGGGAAGAGAGGAGGAGGAGGAGGAGGAGGAGGAGGAGTGCTTTCCTAGCTGGAGTTCATGGATTGGCTTTCTCTTTTCCTTTTGTATACAAAGAAGGCACTGAGATGGCTGTCCTAACACAAGCTCATTATTTCTGGGGGAATGGTTGGTGACTGTGTTAACCCGAGGAGGGAGCACCCAGCTGCTGGGTTAGCATAGTTCTGGGTGTGACTCAGTGAGAGTCACTGAGCTTATTGAAGAAGGTGGCAACATCCTGAGTGTGAGTGGCCAAATAGGCTTATAGCCTGGAGGGAAGAAAGTGAGAAAAAGGCAGGAATCATCTGCTCTTTCTCCTTGCAGGAGCTCCAGTCTCTGCCACTGCCTGGACATCGCTGTGAAGCTTTCAGCAGACATTCACCTTCCTCGTATGGACTCACACAGGACTCTGCAGAGAGCTCCAGGTCTTCTACTTTCACCGAGATCCTTTGGATATACAGGGTACAGAAGGCCTTCTGTCCACTTCCACACCAGACACCTGACACTTTGGGCAGCCATTTAAGCCTACATTGGAAATTATATATATATATATATATATATATATATATATATTGTTCCTCTACTGAGCACTGATTGATACAGCCTGTCCACATATTTAAACTTACCTATAAAAAGTCTCCCTTGGTTTCATACCTTATGTAAATGAAGAAGTAAAAATAGCACTTTTCTAATTTGGTCTCATATTCTGGATGTGAGTCTTTTACTCTTCCAACTCATAGCTTATCCAGCCATAAGTGAGATCCCACAAAGGAAGGCTATTGCTACTTTAGTTAAGGTAATTTTCCCAATGGCAGATACTTACAAATGTAAAAAATGATAACGTCAATTTTCAGAAAATTCTGAAAGTTTTACATTTGGCTGTCCAACTTTCATACTTGATTTTGACTTCTCATGGGGAAATATTCAATTCATCTTAATCACATGCTGCAGCCCAAGTGAAAAATGAAAAATCTTAGAGGAGGGTGGGACATATGCACATGAACCAAGTGCAACAGAAAGAGAAGGAAACCCTGGAGGCTACTCTACCTCCACAAGAACCAACCTGGGACTGAGATGGATTAAACATAGTCTGAGATGAGAGCTGCTCTTATGTTGGAGTAAAGGGTACATTAATAAATCTGTTAAGTATGGAAAGGTGAAAAAAGAAAAATCTAGCTGTCTTTCTAGCCAGATAATAGTCTATAAAGATACAAACTTACACTAGTCTTCCAAGGATGCACATGCATTAATGAGACTACGTTCTAGTAGCCTCAAGATATTGATCCCAAATTATAAAAACTTCAGATGGGTAGCCAGATCCCAGAATCTACTTGCTTGATGCAGCCTTTTTTTGTTCAACAGCTTGTGTCTGAAGAAAAATAAAAGCCAGAAGGACTGAGAAAAAAAACATCCCACAATTAGGGCTGCAGCAGTTAACACTGCTTTAAACATATTGGATTTTCCTAGGGGAAAATCCCGGATCCTTCACAAAATATGAGTCCCCATTTTAAATACAAGGAAACAGATAACATGTACCATGCTCAGTATATCAGGAGGCTGATGTGCCTGTAGGATCAGCTGGACTAACCCCAGAGAGAGAGGTTAGGCCAAGGAAAAACCTCTCCTCCAGCTCTAACAAAGAGAACTAAAGAATTCCAGGGCAAACTGCTGTGACCCTAGCCACAGACATTCCATCTCCTGTGAAACCTTGGTGGCTCTGGAAATCAAGAGTATGCAAGTTTAGTTGGGCGTGGTGGCGCACGCCTGTAATCCCAGCACTCCGGAGGCTGAGGCAGGCGGATTGGTGTGAGTTCGAGACCAGCCTGGGCTACAAAACTGAGCTCAAGGACAGCCTGAACTGTACAGAGAGACCCTGTCTCAAAAAGACAAAAAAAAAAAAAAAAAGAAAAGAGAGAGAATGAAAGTTCAATTATTTATAGATTTAAAAAGTGGTTTAGGTTTGTAATGACTTCTTTCTGTAGAAAACTGTCCTCTAGATCCATAATCATAACAGAGGTTAGGAAAACCCATGCCAGAATATCTCTATTCTGCATTCCACATGCACATTAGAAGTTCAGATGTTTTACCTTGAGGCTTTCAGAGTCTCATGGTATCTTACTCCCTTGATAGGAAGAGAGTTGCTAGTAAAATTGAACAAAGGTCTCCAACCCTGTCAAAGACTTTAGAGATGAAACACCGTTTCCACTCTGCATGAAGACTTCAATCCTATAGAAAAGCTATAAAGGGCCACCCAGTCCTCGAAATGAACTCTGACAAACTTTACCCAGAGACTTCAGAGTTTCACCTGGAATTGTTATCTGTACCTTAAGACAGAGATAACTACCCCTGAAAATGGCTAAATGTGAGCCCATTTCAGACACAGTGTCACATGGGAGGACTTTTTGCTCTCAATTAGCTAAGGAGTAGGGAAATAGCTCAGTGGCACAGCACCTGCCAGAGAAGAACTAGGTTCTGAGTTTGATTCCTGATACAAAATAAGATAAACTCATCTAGCTAAAGAGGACAGCTAGAAATATTCCTTCTTAAGACAGACATTCACATGATAAGAGGATTTTACCTGGACTCTTTTGTTTAACAGGAATGGTATCATGTCAATATAGAAGTGATCCAACTTTGTAATGGCTTATGACATTGAAGACTTCCAAACTTAAGTCTTGATTAATCTACTCATCCATATAAACCTAGGCTCACTTTACACATCTGCAGCATATATATTTACTAAATAGCAAGCTATTGATTGATCATGTTATAACCATACATTTCATTTCACCTGGGAAAATCTTATGTTTCCATTCACCATTCAGTCTATCTCAGTGTATATTAAACTTATTTTCTTTCACATCTTTATGATATATGGTAATATTTGGTATGAGTATATGTGTTTATATTTCACAATATTTAAAATGCTCTTAAAAGAGCAAGTAGAAACTGCCAACAAAACGAATATAAACAACATATACCTGATGCAACAAATATATATATCCCTCATAAATGAACTCATATAAGCAGACCTAGAAACACTACCCAGGAACTCCTTGTGGTTGGTAACAGTGATGGTTATTGTAGAACAATAGTGCTGCAGAGATTTCACAGAAGGTGTTAATTCAATTAGAAACTTTTACGTATGGAAGGAGGATATTGTAATGATTAAGTGAATTTAACTCTACATTTTCTATTATAGTATTTGAAAAGTTCTTCAGAAAGTTTATAAGTAGAATACATTTAGCTGAGAAAATACTGTGAAATTTATTTTAATACGAGGAAAAAATTCATAACATGCAAATTATTATTATTTTTTAAATGAGAATGTCTACTTCAGGTAAAAGCCCTCTTAGTAGCAAATGCTAACAATGAAAGTGTGAATATTGACAGCAATGGAAACAGCCTGTGATTAAGATTGTGTTTATAGGGGGCTGAGGAGATAGTTCTGTGGCACAAGTGCTTGCCTGGCAAGTACGAGGTTATGAATTTTAACCTTGGTCCCACAAAAAAAAAATGTTTTTATAGAAAATTGAGCATGTTTTTCAGGAATAAATTGGAAAAACCATTTTAAATACTCACTAGTTTGTCCTATAAAATTAAACAATGGAGATATTTGATTATGAATTGATATCCTAAGTTTTTGGTAAGTGTAACATTAGAAATTTTAGTATAAAAGATGTTTTACTATTCCTCTTACTGTATGTTTTGGCTAAAATTTTAAATCCCATAATAATAATTTTACTGATACAAACATTCCACTGCAGAACAGAAGTAAAGAGAAAAAAGATCTTTTTCCTTTTTTCATGAGCATGCAAAACTTAAAGTATATTATTTAATAATTGGTTGCATTTGTTATTAACTTTGGCACAAAATTTGCAGAACATAGATTTTTGCAATTGTAGGGTAGCTATTCTGGCATCTTTACAAGCATATGATATTTTCAGAGCTTGTAAGTGGTGATACATGCTTCTTCTAGATGTTTTTCCTTCTCTCTGACAAAGCTCTTTAGCTATAGGACAAGGAATTATATCATCACAGTGATTGCTAGCCTGATTGTGAGAATTTCAGAAATTACACTATTTTCCAAAAAACTGGGAGAGTCAGTTAGTGAAAGAAGACAATTTAGTGGTATCTGAAAAATTCACACAAAAAGTCTTCCAGATATCATTTGACATCTCTAATTTTCAAAAAGAAAATCATTGAAGGTTTTGATAGAAAGTCTGTTTTCCAACTTGATCGCTACTGTAAAGATTATCTAAAACTTCACTGAAGAAATTGGGTCTTCTTTTTTTTTTTTTTTTTACATTTGTTGTGGACAGAAAAATAGAGCTGCAAAGGAAACTTAAGCAAAATGGCACTAAGGTTTTGTTTTATTTTTTTTATATATTTCTGGGTACATTTAAAAAAATAAATGAGTAGTTTGTCCTACAGAGACCATATTACTTTAACTATTTTGATTAAATAAAAACACAAATTAAAAAATAGATTATTTTGGAGACTAGTCACAGAAAAAATAATATGAATGCATAGATTGGGTAAGGAATCACTAAAACAATCAGCTCAATTTAGTCTATCTAAATACCTGAGTAAAGTTTTTGTATTAGAAGAAAACATATGGACAGGGGCAATGCTAAATGACTATTAGCCTTGAATAGAAGCTGTTTTATCTGAAGCTTATAAATATTTTACATGTTTCCAAAAGAGAAAAATTGAGTACGTTTTATATTTTAATATTAAAGCTTCTTGTATGTAATTAACTTTTTTACAATACAAATAGCTTTTTTTTATTTCAATGAACTCTACACTTTAATCTATTCTGCTTCTCATAGAGTTTGCCTCAATTTTAATAAAATGACATAAGCATTCCCTTCCTCAAGTAATTATTAAAAAATTCTGCTCTCTGTACTGAACCCATCTGGCTCACATGCCTGCCGGGTAAGGACCCTTGACTCACTTCCACCTTTTTTTCCCAGCTCCTCCTCCTTGACTTCTGGTTCCAAAGCCGTCTGGGCCGCGTCCCTGCTGGGTAAGGACCCTAGGCCCACCTCCCACCCCCGCATTGTTTTTTTTCAACTCCTCCAGCCCAAGCTCCAGAACTGAGCCCATCATGCATCCTGTCTGGCAACCCACCTGGCCCTCGAGCCTACCAGGACTCCTCAACTCCAGAGCTCCATCTCCACCCACAGTCCAGACGCACGGGGCTTCACAGCAGCCAGCAACCCGAGATCCAACACGTAGCCAGGCACTTCTTGAGGGGGACCAATTACGGGGATCCAGACCAAATGGCCATAGACGCTAACAGCATAACTTCACCGAAGTGCAGAGATCGCTTCCATACAAAATGATAACGATCAGGAGTAAGATGCAATCTCAGGGCCTGAGCCCACCCAAATCAAATACAGAAGACTCTACCATGGAAGAAAATGGGAAATATGCAGATGAAACCTCTGAATTGGTAGCATCTAAGGTAGACAGACAAGTTCAGAAACTTATAGAGCAACTGAGATCAGAGATAACATCTGAAGTAAAAAAAGAAATACATGAAGTGGAAAAATCACTGGAAAAACTTATAGAAGAAAACAGAGCAGAAATTATATCTGAAGTTAAGAAAGATATGTCTAAATCAATAGCAACCCAATTAAGGGAACAACTAAAGAAAGGTAGAGAGGAGAATGGAACAGAAAAATCTCTGAGATAGAGAGAGAAAGGATAACTATAATGAGAGACTTCAATACTACTAAACAAGACATCAATCCAAAAAAGATACATCAAGTAGACAAAAAATTAGCAAAGAAGTAGCAGAACTGAAACAGAACTTGGAACAATGGACTTAGTGAAGGTGCACAGAGTGTTCCACCCAACCACTTCAAAATACACATTCTTTTCAGCTGCACATGGGACACTTTCTAAAATAGACCACATATTAGTCCATAGATCATGCTTAGAAAACAGAAATTGTCCCATGCATGTTATCTGACCACAGGGTAATCAAATTAGAAATAAATGACAAAAGAAACCATAGGAACTCCAGGACTACATGGAAAGTAAACACCACTCTTCTCAGCAACCAGTGGGTTACAGGTGAAATTAAACAAGAAATTAAACTATCTACAATTTAATGAAAATTCAAACACAACCTACCAGAATTTGTGGGATGCAATGAAAGCAGTTCTTAGAGGGAAATTTATAGCTCTGAACTCACACATTAAGAAAATAGAACGGGAAAAAATAAACAAACTTATGCAGCACCTAAAACGACTAGAAACGGAAGAACAAACGAAATCCAAAGCCCAAAGGTGGAAGGAAATGATAAAGATCAGAGCAGAAATTAATTAAATTAAGACAAAGAAAACAATACAAATAATTAACGAATCAAAAGCTGGTTCTATGAAAGATTAAATAAGATTGATAAACCTCTAGTTAACCTGATCAAAAAGAGGAAAGAAAGGACTCAAATTCAAGCAATAAGGAATGAAAAGGGTGAAATTACTTCAGACCCAGCAGAGATACAGAGAATCATAAATAGTTACTTTGAGAATCTTTACTCTCACAGAACTGAAGCCCAGATGAAATGGACAGATTCCTAGAAAAGTACAAATTACCAAAACTGAATCAAGAAGATATTAGAATTCTCAACAACCCAATAACAGGCAATGAAATACAAAATGTAATAAAAAGTTTACCGGCAAAAAAATGTCCAGCACCTGACGGATTCACGACTAAATTCTACAAGAAATTTAAAGAAGACATAACCCCAATACTCCTCAAATTCTTCAATGAAATTGAAAAGGAAGTGTTTTAGTTACTTTTTGCTCGTTGCTGGGACAAATACCCAACACTCAAAATGAAGGAAGGAAAGGTTTATTTAGCTCACAGTTCGTAGAGGTTTCAGTCCATATTCGGCTGGCCCAAGGCTGAGTGGAGCAGGGCAGAGAGCATCCAGTTCATGGCGGCGGAACAGCAACAAAATGGCGGCAGAGGTAGCCAACCAACACGGCAGCAGAGCAGCAGCAACAGCTCGAGCTCCAGTCTGTCTCTCTGTCTCTATATTACATTCAGGCTCTCCGCCTTAGCTCCCACCCTAGGCTACACCCATAATACCAGAAGTACTTCCACCCATAATCCCATCAGTACTAAAACCTATAATCCCAGGGATCATGGATCAAGTCTCAAACTCTAGAAGTCCCCACCCAGTGACTCCATGAGGCTTTGGGGGGACAACTAGACATAAACCATAACAGGAAGCAATCATTCCAAAATCATTCCTAGAAGCAAGTATTACACTGATACCAAAACCACAAAGAGATGTAACTAAAAAAGAAAACTACAGACCAATTTCTCTCAAGAACATAGATGCTAAAATTCTCAATAACATCCTGGCCACGAGAATGCAATAAATCATCCAGAAGATTGTGCACCACGACCAAGTAGAATTCATTCCAGGGATGCAAGGATGGTTCAATATGTGCAAACCTATAAATGCAATACGCTATATTAATAGAGCCAAGACCAAAAATCACATTATCGTCTCAATTGATGCCAAAAAGGCCTTTGACAAAGTGCAAAACTCATTCATGTTCAAAGTTCTACAGAAAGTTGGAATAGAGGTCCTCTACATCAACCAGATAAAAAGTCATCTACAACAATCCAACAGCTAGCATAATTCTAAATGGGGAAAAACTGAAGTCTTTTACTCTCAAATCTGGTACAAGACAAGGATGCCTCCTATCACCACTCCTATTCCATATAGTTCTGGAATCATTACCTACAGCCATTAGATAAGAAAGAGAAGTACAAGCAATAAGAATAGGTAAGTAAGAAGTAAAAATATCACTATTTGCAGAGGAAATGATAATCTACTTAGAAGACTCAAAAAACTCCGCCAAGAAGCTACTGGAATTAATACACAAATTCAGTAGCATAGCAGGTTACAAAGTCAACACACAAAAATCAATAGCATTCCTCTCTGAAGATAACAAACACACTGAGAGATAAATTAGAGAAACAATACCTTTTATGATAGCACCGAAGTAAATGAAATACTTAGAAATCAATCTAAGGCAGTAAAAGACGTTTCTAATGAAAACTATAGTACTTTGAAAAAAGAGATCTTAGAAGATCTCAGAAAATGGAAAGATTTTTCCCTGGTCCTGGATAACAAGAAGCAAAATTGTGAAGATTTCCATACTCCCTAAATTGCTACACAGATTTAATGCAATTCCTATTGAAATACCATCAACATACCTCACAGACCTGGAGAAATCACTCGGAAAATTTATTTGGAACCAAAAAAGACCCAGAATTGCAAGACAATTCTGGGAAACAAAGGTAAGGCAGGGGGCATTTCAGTTCCTGACCTATGTTTATACTGTAAAGCTACAGTAATAAAATCATCATGGTACTGGCAAAAAAATAGACCTGAGGATCAGTGCAATAGATTAGAAGATGTAGAAGCAGATACAATCACACTCAGCCACCTTATCTTTGACAAAGGGGCCAGTCACGCTTACTGGAAGAAATATAGTCTCTTTAACCAGTGGTGGAAAAATTGGCTCTCTTCATGCTGAAAACTAAAACTTGACCCTACCCAATTACCATGGACTAAACGAAAGTTGAAAACATTAAAGATCTAAATATTAAAAGAGAAACATTGAATCTCCTAGAAGAGAAAGTGGGAGAAAATCTTGAAGACATTGGAGTGGGGAAAAAATTCATGGACAAAAATCAAAATGCACATTTAGCACTTGAAAGAATCAACAAATGGGACCTCCTCTGACTAAAACGTTTTTGCACATCAAAAGAAATTATCAACAGAGTGAAAAGACAAGCCACAAATTTTGAAAAGATTTTAACTAATAAATATTCAGACAAAGATCTTCTATCTAGAATTTATAAAGAACTTAAAGCCATTAGGGTTCCCAAATTCAAAGACCCAATACAAAAATGGACATCTGAGATGAACACACTTCTCAGAGAAAGAAATACAGCAAGCCTACAAATACATGAAGAAATGCTCCACATATTTGTGAAGTGCAAATCAAAGCAACACTTAGATATCGTCTCCCCCAGAAAGAATGGCTATCATAAAGAAATCAGACAGCAACAAATGCTGGAGAGGCTGTGGGAAAAAAAGAACATTTCTCCACTGCTGTTGATAATGCAGATTGATGCAGCCATTATGGAAAGTGGTGTGGAGGATCCTTAAAAAACTAGAATTGGAAATCTCATTTAATCCAGCTATCCCCCTGCTGGGAATTTTCCCAGAAGAACTGAAAACATCATACCATAGCGATAACTGTGCACCTATGTTTATAGCAGCCCAATTTGTGATAACCAAATCCTGGGAACAACCAAAATTCCCATCATTTGAAGAACGGTTAAAAAAGATGTGGTATTTTCATACAATGGAATATTACTCAGTTATAAAGAATGATATAGTGGAAGACTTCATATATAAATGGATGTATATTGAGTATATATTCATAAGTGAAATAAACCAGACCTACATTTGTAAATATCATATAGTCTCCCTAGTATAAGAAATCTAAAGAAGAAATAAAAATGGAAAGGCATAACACAGCTGAACTAAAATCAAAGCTTTTGAAGCAAAACCAAAACTATGCTTAGAATGCGTGTTATTCGGGATTTCCAGATGTGTGCTGCTTCTATTGTAAACTTAGTTACTGGCATACTCTCTCTCAAGTAAATGATTCATTAACAAAAGTATAAAAAAGGGTATTTCTTGAGAATAAGAGACTAAGTGAAATACCATGGGCTTGACAGGCTACAATTTTGTACTTCCTTAAATTTCTAAATGTCTGTTTAAAACTGTGTAACTGTTTTTATCACAATATGTAGAGATTTATTAGAATATCAATGATTGAAGGAAAATTCCAATGTCAAACTAAGTCTAAGATTTATGATATTTAGAAAGGCAGTGAGTTTGAGCTCAAATACCTATGTTATGAAATAATTGTATCATAGAGCTTTTTTGCTGGAGATTTGAGAGTGTAAGTTAACAGACCAAAAATTGGAGAAAAAGAAGGGCTACAAGGATAGCCATCATTTTGTCTCTAGCCCCTGAAGTTCAGTGAGGACTCAGGACATAAGAGAACCTGTGCTGTAACATTCTATAACTCAGAGTTTTCCCAAATTTTCTGGTCAGGGAGATTATTGAACCTCAGAGGAAAGGGATAAGTGAAGTATAGTGTGCCTAGGGAGAGTCGCTTTGGGGAGAAAATGTTCTCTTAGGCTTTCACAGAGAGCAAATTGGTCAGGCATTGGCCATGACTCGTCCCGATGGCTGACATTGAGAATAGTTCTACAAAGCACTGCATATGCTTCCAACATTAATTTTGAGGAGATTTGACCCTGGAAAGTACAAATGATGAAAGTTTTGTTAGACAGGTCTTGCTTTGGCTTACACTTGACACTCAACAGAAAAGCTTAATTATGAGGAACAAAATGCAGAATTAGATTAGTACGATGAGCTGTAAGAGGCTTAAATGAACAGCCTTCAACATGGCCAGTTTCACGGGTAACCCACTGAATTATGAAACATTGGACTATATATACAAGTACTTCCTCCTAGTTCAAAGAGAAGAAAACTTTTTCTTCTCGTCTTTTTTTTCTTTCTTCTTTCCTTTTGTTTTTTTTCTTTCAGAACCAATATTGATTAGAAATTTTGTCACATCTATACCCTGTGCTATGCATAACATTTGTGAGGACAAGAATATGCAGTGTCTCAACTATTGCAAATATGCTACTAACATGTTTTGAAACTCTCATATTGTTATCTCTTATTAAAAGTAATAAAAATTGCCGGGTGTGGTGGCTCACGCCTGTAATCCCAGCACTCGGGAGGCTGAGGCAGGAGGATTGGTGCGAGTTCGAGACCAGCCTGGGCTACAAAAGTGAGCTCAGGACCAGCCTCAACTGCATATCGAGACCCTGTCACAAAAAGACAAAAAATAAAATAAAATAAAATAAAATAAAAGTAATAAAAATTAAATTTCAAAAAAATAAAAGAAAGGAAAAAAAATTCTGCTCCATGTTTTTGCTATCAGTTCTTGGTCAGTATTGTATACTTAATAAGGATCAGTGAAAAAAAAATCAGGGAAGAACATGGTTACCAGGGAAATTTACATCAAACAATGAGGTATAAAAATCTTCACATAGTAGCTGAGATCAAACATATATTTAAAAAAGTATTATATTTCTGAAATAGAGTTTGAAGTGTGAAAGCAATAGATAAAATGTTTCACACAGTAAAGAAATCCTTTTGATTGTTATCTTGTAGTAAAACCCTTTATTTGATAGTCAGGACTGAGATAGTGCTCACATAGCATTAATCTGAAGAAAAGTAATTGCCTTCCTTCTCAGTGATACACTGCAATACTCCACCACATTTGAGAAAGTTAGTGTTTGTAGAATTGTGTCTCAAATAACTAACTCTTTTTGTGATTATGTAGTTTTATGAAAGATAGAGTATTAATGTGACATATATTCAGGCTAATTTTCTCACCCTTCAAGTTCTATTATGATTTCTTTTACTACTGTGCTGTACTTACCCACTCATCCACTGAGGATTTAGTATTTGCTTTACAATCTGCTCAAGGTTTTATTCAGAATTAAGAGAAAGAGGTCTTTCTCTAGGGAAAATTTTGGAAGTTTGTCTTTAAATGTGATACCATGTAGCCTATATTTTTATAACCATACTTTTGTCTACTTATTTATTATTTCTTTTATTGATAGAAATAATATATGAAATCAAATGTAAAATCAAATATTTGCAATTATTTGTAAATATAAAATTATGAATATTTTTAAGAATAGGAAAATTTATTAGATAAAAGTAATAGCGAATAGGAATAGCTCCTGACAGACAGAAGGAGGCCCCAAATGGGTTGCCTCAATTTATAAACTTTTGTTATCAAAATCCTGTTTTACATGAAAACAATTTTCTCGCCATTTGCAACAATTTATACTATTTTGTTGATAAGTTTGGCTATGCTTTTGAGTTAATGTTTACACAAATGATTCTCTTTTGGAAATTATATTTCCATAAAATTCAAAATGATGTGACCGTTTTATCTAAAGTATTCTTTCTTTTTATTCCCATTTGTAGTTGTAGTAAGGCAATGAAGTATAAATATTGAGCCAGTAAATATAAAATTAGATGATAATAATTCAGCCATACAAAAGTAAATAACACTCCCATATAATTCTATTTATTCTTTCTCTTTTGACTATTATAGTATGTTTTTTTTTTCTTTTTCTTTCTTTCCTTTTTTTTGGTGTGGTACTGGGGGTTAAACTCAGTACCTTGCACCTTGCACCTGTCTGGCAAGCACTTATTCTAGTGAGTTATTTCCCTGGCCCTTGACTATTATATTATGAAACAAAAATTAAATAATAGTTATATTCTTTGTGTTTGGGGAGGGTGTGTATATGTGTGCACGCATGGGTGTTTGTGAGAGAGACAGAGAGACACAGAGAAAGAGAGACAGAGAGAGAGAGACAGAAACAGAGAGAGACAGAACCAGAGAGAGACAGAGACAGAGAGACGATAATGGGAAATGCTATGATGTCATAACCCGAGGTTCAAAGCCTATTTAATGGAGGGCCCCAAAAATCCAAAGTTAAAGGAATCAAAGAGAAGAAGACAAACAGTGAGACAGCAGTGAGCAATTCTCGCACCTGAGAAATCAGCCAAGCAAAATCTAAATCCAACTGTGATGGCTTTAACAATTGGGTTCTTTGATCTAAAGAAAGCAGCAATGAGGAATCTGGATAGGAGTGAGACTCATGAAACTATTGCTATGTGATATTTTTTGGAAATTGCATTCCTCACAGAAAATAGAGTCTGCCGGGAGCATTGTGACTGGTATTACGAGTGATCCACCCTCTTAGCTGATGTGCTTAAGGCACAGATGGCAGAGGAAAACAGCCTCATTCAGTCCAGGAATGCTGGCTGGAGTCATCTCTTCATCTCGTAGCCATAAATATTCAGAACTTGTGTCTGTGAGTGTCGTCTATGTACTTGCATGTACATGCAGGTATTTGTAAAGATTGGATTCTTTGCATTGTTTAATACTAATTATTGTTCAAAAGACCTCCTTAATCAAGTTCTTATTTTGTTGTTGTTGAAGTATATAGCAAACATTAGATGCCTATAGGAGCAATTCCATAGGTAGTTTTCCACTGGAGTGAAAAGAGTTTGAATCTATATTAATTGAAAAAATAATATTACTCATATGAGCTCTCAGGGCAAAGCCTCTTTGTTGTTAACTTCTGTACTAATTTTCACCAGATACTTTGTGCTTTTCTTATTAGATTTGAAGACCAGTCATGATTGGAAGAGAAATAAAAATTACTTGAAACTTCTAGTACCTTTCATGTGGTTCAACAAAATATGTAAATTTCTAAGTCAGTAGAATCCCAGATTTTCAAATATTATTTTACTAGTTTACATTTCCAATCTAAAAATGAAAAACATGCATGGGATACACAGAAGTAAATAGAGCACACTAAGTTAAACAGTGTATCATTCTCATAATTGATTTAAGCTAACAATCTATAGTTAAAAATTTCTTAGAAGGAAAAGAGAGAAACTCAATTAAGTCTGATCTTATCTTGTGATAAAACCTTATATTCCTTAAACATTTTTGAGCATTTATGGGGTTTGAGCTCTTATTTATAATAATTTTTCTTCAGGAGAACCTGTCAAGCACATAAAATAGTAAGCGTAAAAGTGGGATCTCTTACAGATTTATTTTTCTTTCAAATTTATTTACATATTTATTTGAAAATATTGCCCGATGCACAACAATAATCACCAAAGCAGTTTCTCATTATTATTAATTATTATTTATTATTATTATTCCACACATGATATACATTGAATACTTAGCATAAGCATCTTAAAATGTTGAATGGTAATTCTTTCTTTTGACTTCACTTTTTCATAATTTTTTCAAATATTGTCAGTGAATGTGATAGGTACCAAACTATATAATGTAAAACTTGCTTTTTAATGAAAATATATTTACAACATACAAAACAGTACTTCAGAATTGATATTTTCTGTACATATTTCACTGAACTTGTAAGAAATATGCTTTTACTCTATTCAACTTAGGAACAGAGAAAACATAGGAATTAAAAAAAAATTCTGAGTCTATTCCTGCAAGTATTCTTTTTCTTTTCCTTCAAGTATTCTTTTGGGAATTGAAAATGCCTCTAATTTCTCATTCCAGTTTAGTAAAACAAATTTGAAACCTTCTGTTCTGAAGAACATTTTAAATCTTTTCTTTTTATTCTTTCCACAACTAATAAAAGATGAAAGATTTGGTTGCTAATTACTTGTTGCAACTTAAATTTTGTAATTATTTCATGATTTAATTTGAAAGTAAAGAATGCATATGAAAGGAATAAAACAGCATCAGTTTTTGTCTTTTTAACTTTTATCTTTTTCTCTTTTATTGTAATCAAATTTCACTTACAGAATTTGTCCAGAATTAAAAGTACCCTACTATGTTCCTTTGACTTTTATTTCTGAAAATTTCTGGGTGCCAATTAATTTGCAGTGCAAATACTTAGTATTGTTTTACCTGGCTTAGAATTAGAGCTGCAAACTCATTGATAAGTGATTTAGGAAGTTTTTTGGATTCTCTAAACTTCCTGAAATTATTTTTATCTCTTGCTGAAATGATACCTTGCAACTTTCTGTTAGTATGTCCCTAGGGAATCTATAACTAATATTCCTGTGAACTCCATTTCTGAAGCAACAGCTCTATCATCCTTCGCTTTCTGTTACTAGAAATACATTGTTGTCAGGCAGATACAGGACTGTTATACAACAGAATTTTATATTTTATGCTATAAGTGTAGGTATTGCTGATGAAATTTAAAATAAAAGGTGAATTAGTGTGTTTGGTAATCACTCAGATAGTGTCAAGAAATACCTATTTGAAAATATTGTAATTCTAATCACTCTTGCATTGGTGAGCTCATTTATCCTAATGTGTTTAATGTTCACAATTCTGAGGTGGAGATTAGGGCTGGGACAAACTGATCAAAAAGTGGAAGGAATCTTTCAAAGCTGTGGAGATCAATGTGTAGATCACAGCATTCAGGATGACTGCAGGTCCTGAACCCTGAACCCTGAACCCAGAACCATCAAAAAAGTGACATTTGCAAATCTGCAAGTACATCTGGAGGGAAGGCAAGAGAGTCTTTGTAAATTTAAATATTACATGAGGCCAAATGACATTTCGAGTAAAGGCATTCTAATGTCTTGTTTGCCTGGGAGAGAAACAAATCCAGGAATTCTGGATACAAAAGATCACTTTTCCTTACCCTTGCCAGCTTACTGAACCTGTTCATCAGGACCCTGTCACTTTGCAGAGAGTACTTCTTGTTTACCTTCAATAAATGACCAGCCTTGACACCATTTCTGTGTGTCTTGCCCAACTCTTTGCTTAGTAAGTACCCAAAGAACCTGGAAAGAATCTCCCCCAGGACTCCTCACCCAGTAAGAGTTACTGGACCTAGTTTTATGAAGGAATGTTTATCCTTGGGTAAAACCTTTTTGTTTAATCAATGCAAAAACAAACTTCAGCTTCAACTCATATTTCTCAAGAAGCTATGCACAGAGTGAGACCATAAAAGTGCAGCCTTTTGTGGAGTAGTGCTGAGCAAGAAAGCACCGAAAAGTTGAGCTGACTGAGTGAATATGTGAATGTTTCTACCAAATCTGCTGATCTACTGGTTGGTTGGCTTCAATAACAAATAGAGGCTTTGTCCATATATTGCCTGTTTCCTCCCATTGAAAATTCTACCAATCTCATTGCTTTACTCTTCCATTCAACAGGTATTTATTGAGAGATCAAAAAGCAGGGTGTGCTTTTCCAACCCTTGTAGATTCAGTTGTTAACAGGAGCATAAAAAATATGAAATCTCCCTGGAATTGTATTTTAGTGAAATGAAAGTCAGTCATCCAGAAATAACTAAACACATGAGTGTTAAATAAATCAGCTTATTCACAAGGAATGACACTACCATTACTGCATATAGACTGCAGAGGGAATATTTCTAAGTTGGTTACACTTAAAGCAGAAACATTGTGCAAAAGTAAATCCTTGTTGATAACCTGGAAGAATGACACCCCAGTGAGAAGGCAACCAATTTGCAAAGGCTTTGAGAATCAATTCAAAATAACTGGTACATTTAGGAATAGCCAGATGCAAAACAGGCACAGATTAGGAGAGTAGAAGCATAAGGAAAACAAGGTCATACAGGGCTTAGTGGGCAAGAAGGTGTAGGCCTGAAGGGCTCTGTACAAAGTGATGAGGAATCCATGTTCCTGAAAGATAACCTGGACTGCTGTGGAAATAGTAAAAGTACGATTTCAAGTTTAGCTTTGATTTGTACACAAAATTTTGCCAGTTATCTTGAAATACAGATCACCCGTCACTCTGAGATCAAGGGATTATTTTTAAAATTTACTTTCTTGCGTATAGTTTCATCATTTATAGTTAGAGTCACAGTGCAAGGCTTAAACTATGTTATATAAAAGCCATTGATTAGCTCTTGATGAACTATGTGTGCATGTCTCTACTGCAGGCCACGTATTGGTCATCACCACACTTAACTTTCTGGGTCTTATTGGCAGAGATCCTAGGAAGTCCACAAAGAGAGAATGTCTGAACCCCTTGACAATTACTTTTAATTTTAGCTTAATTGTTCTACTTTGAAATTATAGTAAAAGCATGTTTTGTTTTGCACTTAGATAACTGGCATAATAAAATCAAAGAAGCCTCAAGAGAAAAAAAGAACATTTGAAAGGTTCTTTGGAGCACCAAATTACTATATCTTTTATGTTTTTTCTGTATAAAATAATCTCAAGGAAATTTCTCACCAGACTCCATGATGAGTTCATATGTTCTGTATTGCTAGGGAACTCAACCTTTGTTGTGGTGTAAGCCACAGGGAAGAATCAAATAATCTCTGTCCATCAAACCCCACATCTCAGGACCATTTGCATTATCTGAAAACATAGTGAATGTTTCCATAAAAGCTTCAGATTATCTGTCATGCAAGACTAGTTCCCAAGTACCAGATATTACCTTCAGTGGAAAATTAGAATTATTCAGGTAGAATGTGCGAGTTTGTGTCCACTTTTAATAGTAGAAGATAAAGTTTAGAGCTTTGCGCATCAAACAGAACCTAAGCATGTAAAGAAACATTGTACAAAAGATTTAAATTGTTTAAACAGCTAGCATGGTTATACAAAATGCTGGACAATGGAATGTGGTGCACACTGGTGCGTAGAGGCTTCAAGGACTTCTTTCAAAGAATAGCCCACCGTCCCTTCCTGAGCCCTCCTCTGAGGGGTGGGAACACAAGAGTGAATGCTCTCTGACCACATAAAGGAGGGTGGTGGAGAAGACAGAGCTCCAGAACACAGGCGTTTGTCTGACACCACAAAACTAGCCTGGATGAGCTACTGTCATCTCACTGCATTAAAGGATATAAGCTTACATTTTACTGAAGCCAGTTTTAGGCTGGGCCTTTAGTGTAGCTTCATATTTATAACATCTTTAAAATTAAAAGCAATGGATTTCTAAAAACTGCATTGGTTGTTTCCATAGAAAGAGCACTA
>PVJA010017390.1:0-41611 GCA_004027025.1 Myocastor coypus | reverse complement strand
AAAAAAAAAAAAAAAAAAAAGAAAGAGGAAAAGAAAAAAAACAGTAATGTTTATTGAAAGTGTTAATGTTTAATTGTTTGATCAATCTTATATACCTATATCTATTAATCTAAACTGATCTGATGATGAAAATATGTAACATAACCACTGTTAAATTTAAACATAAAGGGGCCCGGCAGGATGGCTCAATGGTCTAAAGCACCTGCTTAGGCGGCTGCAGGGACCGTGGTTCGATCCCCGGCACCACATGCTGCGCCAGCCTTGCCCTCAGGGCAGGCTGAGCCAGCCGTAAAAATAAATAAATAAACAAAAGCTCTGAAACAAGAAAAAAAAATTTAAAAAAAGAACTTTCCAAAAAATATTTAAACATAAAATATTAAATTATGAAAAAAACAACTGAAAAAAAAAAAAATACCTTGCTAAGTGGAAGGCAAAACCACTCCGGGGGATTTCGGGCCAACACTGTGTCTTCATTGCATGTGTCAGCTTTAATTGCTGACTCAGGGAAATATTTTTTTCTTGAGACACTTGCTTAGCAGAAATGAGTGAAGGGTTCCACCCTTGAAGCAAAGTACCTGCGATCTAAAGAAAATATGCCACAGAGACTAAGAATGTGCATTGTTTCCTTTGCTCTCCCCGCTTCTCTTAAAGGGACTGGTGCAGTGTTATGCAGGGAAGCCTAATGCCATCTCCAACCTCGTATTACTGAGGAACATATTTTTGACAAGTATGTATCCCCTTTCTGCATACAAGTAATAAAGAACTTAACATCTGCTGGAATCTAATCATCTATCTGGATGCACAGTTTTATAGCAGGAAAGGGAAAATAAATAAAATCCCTCCATGATGAAAATAAATAAATAATAAAATAAAATAAATAGCAATTGTAACCTCACTGGCTTTTAGCCCTCTTTATTCACAGAGTCTTACGCTTTGCTATAAGTACCTCTAGCTTTAGTTAAGACAGTGGTTCTCAACCTGTGGGTCACGGTCCCAGCAGGGGTCAAATAACCAAAACACAGGGGTCGCCTAAAGCCATTGGAAAACGTTATTTATTTGGAATTGTTGTTATATTTAAACTCATGCTATGCCATGGTGAAATGTTATTTATTGGAATTAGTAATAAATATTTCTCAACATATAATTAAATATTGTTTTTGTGATTAATCACTATGTTTAAATTATGTTTGATTTGTCGCAATGAGAATACATAATGCATATTAGGTATTTACATTCCAAATCATAAGTGTAGCAAAATTAGTTTTGAAGTAGCCACCAAAATTATTTTTTGGTTTGGGTCACTGCAACATGAGGAACTCTATTGCAGGGTCACGGCGTTAGAAATGTTGAGAACCATTGAAAAGAGGTCACCCCTGTGTTTACTATCAGCATTAAATGCCTTATTTACATCAGAAATCAATCAGGTTAACTTAATACACTTATCAATACACAGCATTCTGATTAAACCAATGTCCCTTTCAGTGTTTTATATATGGCCTCTACTGTAAGCAAGAGGTACTGCTGAGGGAATTTTTCTTTCAACACTTATGTCACAAATACAGGGCCTAGCCCTATCTATGGGCACAAATCTATTGGACACTGTGTAGACAGTGTCTTTAGAACGCTTTTATGCTGAAAGGATTTTATCTGTCCTTAGGATCAGTTTTAATTAGTGCAATACCTTAAATATTATACATGAACAATATCTATTTGTAAAAAATCAATCTCAGTATCAGTTTGATTAGTAATCAACCTGAATATATCTTGCAGTATCTCAGTTGCAAGTAAAGTAAGTTGTCTTCTAAAGTCTGTTTCTATTGAGGTATGATGACTAGAAAGAAGGTCAGGTTTGGAGAAAGACAAAGAGACCCATGCCAATGTACAGCAATAGGCTGGATGTTTTTCTAGTCATAATGACACAGAGATCCTCTGTGCAGATGATAAGCAGAGATAATAACCTGGCCAGAGGGAGAAGGTAGACACATTGCCCTTTAGTCCTAATGGATTAGCTGTTAAGCTGAGCCTGAGCTCTGGAGCCTCTGCCTCAGAGTGCAGTCTAACTTCTAGTGGCTGTCTTGGCAGTTGGGGCATGAACTATGGGCCTCTTCAGGCAGTCCTTCTTATGCTGGCCTGGCTTCTGACAGCAGTAGCAGATGAACCTCATCATCACTGATCTTGGAGCCCAGAGAATCAGACTTATGGTGTTTTTTGAGGCCACAACAAAGGCAGTCATTTTTTAATCTCTTTGGTTCCTCTCCCTGGTCTTTTCCCAGTTCAGGACCAAGGAAGCAATTTTCACTATGGTATCAAGTGAGTTATCTACAGCAAAATACATCTTTTATATCTCTCTTTTCATATCTGAAGCTGACTATATAATGAATTTATTAGTGAGAATAATTTGTTCCACTATTGAATTAGGATCTCAGGAAGTATTTCTTACCAGTATCTCTATTAAATATTTTATGAAATCAAAGAGGTGTTCATCTTTCTCCTGTTAAACAGCTAAAATTTAAAATAACAAGAAGGCTTGGTTTTAGTTCTTAGAGCTTTAAGAATATACAGTTGAAAGAAAATGTCTTTTCCAATATCCTGCCTAGATGGCCATTAGGCCAACAGTGTTCTAACTATTTGGGCTCTAATGGGAACAGGCCGTTCCACTGGCTATCTCATATTCATCTCAAAATGTAATAGCACCTTATAATGCTGCCTTTCATTAGAAGCCAAAGCTTGGTTTAAGATTAACATTCGTAATTCTAAGTTCTCTAAAGATATCAATGTACTTATCAGAGTCATCTAAAAATTGTCTAAGATATAATTTTATCTGGTTTAGGTCACAAAGAAAAAGGCACATGAACTCTGGAAGTTCTAAATTGCCTGTTTACTTTAAAGTCTATTATCATTGCAAAGCTTATCTAAATTCAGCTAAGGATGAGTATAGACTTGTAGAGGCCTGGATTACAGTTGTTTAAAAAAAAAAAAAAGCTACCCTTTAGAAAGACAAACAGGTGAAAACTTATTTTCAGTAATGAGGCTATGATTAAGGCCATCTTGTCTTTAGGCTCTGAAGGTTAGGAAGGAGAAGGCTAAAGCCCCAAGATAGTAAAGGCCTTAGACATCTGAACTGCCTGGTTTTACTGTAGCTCACATTTACATTTTAAAACTAGATAACAATAACTTTCTAAATGCAAACAAAATCTGACCATTTTGCTTTTACAATATCACTCAAGTTGTGAAATAGTATCCTCTTCATTCTGATTTGGCTCTAGGGGGCACACAGGCCACACACATGGGCAGAAATATATTAAGTATCTCTTTCAACATGAAATAATCAAACATATTCCAGTGTGTAATGGTGCAGTCTAAAGGAGTAAGAGACTTTGGCTGTGAAATTCCCATCTCTGTCAAATGTTCTTGGCATGGACCTCCAAGTGACACAGGAGAAAAAACTGATCTCAGGTGGATGACCTCCAAATGGTATAGTGGAAAAATGATCTTCCAACCTGAAAGGTACCTAGGATGAGTTCGTGTTCTCTAAAACTGAATAATGAATCTTAGGAACAAATAATGGTTATGAGCAAAATAGATTTACTGGGGGAAAAGAAAGCTTCTGTCAGAGAGACAGAGAGGGCCAGGGGGCCCTGACCAGGTGGTCCCTTGGTAATTTGTTTTGATATGCAGAAAATTCTCAATAAGGGGAGGTATAGTTTTTAATCTTTCAAGTATTACCCATGCAGTTTGATTTTTGCTCATGTTTGTAGTTGTATCTGCATCTTCCAATCTATTCCACTGATCTTCTATATTTTTGCCAATACCATGCTGTTTTTATCATAGTAGCTTTGTAGCATAATTTCAAGTCAGATTGTAATGCCCCCTGCTTTGTGTTTGTTGCCCAGGATTGACTTTGATGTTCTTGTCTTTTTCTGGTTCCAAATAAATTTTAGGAATGATTTCTCTGGATCTGTGAGGTATGTTCATAGTATTGTGATTGGAGTTGCATTATATCTCTATAAAAATTTTGGGAGTATGGTCATTTGCACAGAGTTGATTCTTCTTATCCAGGAGCAAGGAATATCTTAATTTTTTGACATCTTTTTCAATCTCTTTGGTTTCAGAATATTGAAATTTTTATTGAAGAGATCCTTTACTTCTTTAGTTAGATTAATTCCAATGTATTTCATTTTTCACAGTGATATTGTAAAAAGGTAGTGTCTCTAATTTCTCTCTCACTGTATTAGTTATCTCTATAGAAGAATGCTAATGAATTTTGGGTATTGACTTGGTATCCTGCCATGCTGCTGAATTTGTTTATTAATGCTAGGAGCTTCTTGGTGGAGGTTTTTGTTTGTTTGTTTGTTTGTTTGAGGAAGGGATCCTCCCAGGAGAGTATCATGTCATCTCCAAATAATGATAGCTTAACTTCTTCTTTACCTAGTTTTTTTCTTTGACTTACATCTCTTTTCTAATGGCTCTACCTAATAATTCCAGAAGTATAATGAATAGTAGTGGTGACAGAGGACATCTTTATCTTGTTCCTGATCTAGGAGTAAAAGTTTTCATTTTTCCCAATTTAGAATTGTATTAACCATTTGATTGTCATAGATGGCTTTTATCAGATTGAGGTAGAGGCCATGTGTTCCATTTTTCTATAGAGCTTTGATCATAAATAAGTACTGGACTTTGTCAAAAGCCTTTTCTTTATCCATTGAGATGATCATGTGATTTTTTGGATTGACATAGTGTATTATGTTTATAGGTTTGCATACATTGTAACATCCTTGCATTCCTGGGATGAATCCTACCTGGCCAGGGGATGTAATCTTCTTGATAATTTGCTGTCTATTCATTAACTATGATTGTATTGAGGACTTTTGCATCTATGTTCATGAGGGAGATTGTCCTGTAGTTATCTTTTTTATTGCATCTTGCTCTGTTTTTGGTATCAGTATAATACTTGCCTTCAGGAATGATTTTGGGAGTATTGTTTCATCTTCAATTTCATTGAAGAGTTTCAGGAGTATTAAGATTATATCTTCTGTAAATTTTTGATGGAATTTAGTTGTGAATCCATGAGGACCTGGGGTTTTCTTTGTTGGTAAGTTTTTATTTACATTTGAATTTCACGGGCTGATATTGGATTATTGAGAGTTCTTACATCTTCCTGATTCCGTTTTGGTAATTTTACCTTTCTAAGAATCTATCTATTTCTTCTGTGTCCTCAATTTTGTAAGTATAAAGATTTCCAAAGCAGCTGTTGGTGATCTTCTGAATTTCCTCAGGATCTGCCCAAAATTGTGCCCTTTTCATTCCTTACTTCTTAAATTTGAGGGTTTTTTTTTTCTTTCCGCTTTTTGAAAAGGTAAGCCAGAGGCTTATCAATTGTATTTAATCTTTCAAAGAACTAGCTTTTAATTTGTTAATTCTTTGTATTGTTCTCTTTGTCTAAATTGCATTAATTTCTGCTCTAATCTTTGTAATTTCCTCCCATCTGTCAGCTTTGGACTTGGATTGCTCTTCTTTTTTTTAGAGACTTGAGGTGCAGCATTAGGGCACTTATTTGTTCCTTTCTGTTTTTATAATGTGTGAGTTTATAGCTATAAATTTCACTCTAAGAACTGCTTTCATTGCGTCCTATAAATTCTGACAAGTTGAGGTTGAATTTTCATTGAATTGTACGTATTATTTCATTTTTTGTTTAATTTCATGTAACCCATTAGTTGCTAAGGACAGTGCTATTTAATTGTCATGTATTTATGGGGGTTTTGTGGGGTTTTTTGTCACTTATTTCCAGTTTCATTGCACTGTGGTCAGATAATATATATAGGATAACTTCTGTTTTCTTACATATAATTAAGCATGATCTATGACCTAGTATGTGGTCTATTTTAGAAAACATTCATGTGCAGCTGAAAAGAATGTGTATTTCAGATGTGGTTGGGTGGAATACTCTGTATGTGTCCACTAAGTACATTTGTCCAAAGGACTGGTTCAGTTCTTCTACCTCTTCACTAATTTCTTGCCTGTTTGACCTATTCTTTTGGGATAAGGGGTGTTCAAGTCTCCTGTTAAGATTGTGGTATTGGATATCAGATTTTTCATGTCCATTAAGATTTGTCCACTTGCCTGGTAAGTGCAGAGTACTGAGTTCAATCCCCAGTACTAAAAAAAAAAATGGTTTGTCTTATATAGTTGGGTGTTCCCATGTTTGGTGTATATATATATATATATGTATATATATAATATATATATATAATATATATATAAATATATATATTATATATATATATTATATATATATAAAATATATATATAAATATATATATTATATATATATAATATATATATAAAATATATATATATATATATATATATATATATTTATGTCTGATTCCCCTTCCAAAATTTGTCCCCTAACCAGTATGTAGTGGCCTTCTTTATTTCATTTGATCAGTCTTGCTTTGATGGTCAGACTGTCTGCTAACAGCATTGTTACCCCTGATTTTCTCTGAGTCCTGGTCATGTAGTACTGTTTTCCATCCTTTGACTTTCAGCCTATGAATTTCTTTATGAGTTAAGTGTGTTTCTTATATATATAGTAGTGTACTGTTGGACTTTGATTCTTAATGCATTCTGCTGGTCTTTTTCTTTTAATTAGTGAATTGAGTCCATTTGCATTGATAGTTATAATTGAGATGTTTTGACTTATGTTTGACATGTTATTGTCCTGCTGTTGATTACCAATTTTTCTCCTGTGTTTAAGCATTTGCCCTATTTCGTGAATTCTTTCCATTTTCAATAGTGGAGTTGTGGCCATTTTGTGCCTCTCTGGAATATGTTTTAATAGTCTGTATAGGACTGGCTTTGTCATTATGAAATTATTTAGTTGTTCTTTTTCATGAAAATATTTCACTTTCCCATTAAGCTTGAAAAAGATTTTGCAGCATATATCAGTCTGGGTTAGAATTTGTTTTCTTGCAAGAGTTGAATTACTTTGTGTCATGGCCTTCTTAACTTCATGGTTTGTGAAGTAAAGTCTACTGGTATTCTAATGGATTTTCCATTAATGGTGATCTGTTTCTCTTCTCTAGTGGCTTTTAGTATTCTATTCTTGTGAGGAATTTCTGGGTTATTATATGTCTGCATGGTTTTGTTTTGCTTTTTTTTTTTAACACTTTGTGTTTCTCCAGAATTTACAATTACACATCACAATCCAAGCAACAAGAGAGTCTATTGCATTGAATAATGGAAATAATGGGAAAGATATCAGGAATATTTTATGACTGTGGAAGTTCAGATGAGGTCTCATGGCCACATCCCATGAATCAAGTTGTGCAGTGAGCCTTCCACATTACATCGCAATTTGGTTTCCACGAGCAGTACCATAAAGCCAGTATCTTGGCCTATTTAGCAGTGATTTCAAGTAGAAAGTAAATCCTCACTTTGTCAATGTTTGACTCCAGAACGGAGTTCTATGTGGGCATGGCATCAGAAGGGTTCATGTACTCCTGGATACATGTGTTCCAGTGTATCCAGTTCCTTGGTCCTCATACCCAGTCTAGTAGGAATATTTATTCATAGGTGGATGGCAGTTGCCTAGCAACACCAGTGCTGAAGTGGTCCAAAGAGGAATATGAAGAATATGAGCAGCAATCTTTGAAAGTCCCTGGGTATTCAAGGTTCTTCCAGAAACATTAGCATCCAAAGGCAATGATAGCATCAGCTGCATAAAGGGTCTATGTTCCTTTCAATTGCTTGTTAGTTTGAATTTGTTGAATTCCTAACTCCCAAGGTGGTAGGGCTGGTAATCTCTTGTAAACATATACTCATGAAAAAGCAAATAGCAGCCGCGCGTGGTGGCGCACGCCTGTAATCCCAGCACTCAGGAGGCTGAGGCAGGAGGATAGGTGCGAGTTGGAGACCAGCCTGGGCTACAAAAGTGAGCTCAAGGCCAGCCTGAACTGCATAGTGAGACCCTGTCTCAAAAAGACAAAAAGAAAAAAAAAAAAAAAAAAAAAAAGCAAATACTTGTAGAAGGGCTTCAGTTGATTTTAAAAACAAGAAAAATAAGAAAACATGGCCAGGGAGACAGCTCAGTGGCATAAGCACCTTCCTGGCAAGCACAAAGACCTGAGATGGATCCCTCTTCCCCCAGGAGCCAATACTACAGCCACCAGGGCTCATCCTGAAGTCCTCATCTGTCTCATTCCAGGCTTCTGGCTGCTCAGGGTGCCAGGTTGCGGGCAGGTCCCATGGAGCAGGACAGTGGGTTCAGGTCACATGCCAGCCTGGGTGTGGTTTTAATTAGGTTGAAGTTATTTGGAGTTCTATATGCTTTGGTTACCTCAATATCAGATTGTTTGCAAATATTTGGGATGTTTTCTGCTACTACTTCTGTCCATATTATTTTTTTCATATTATTTTTATATTATTTGTATTGACTCCTTTCTCACTGACGCCTATTAGTCTTATGTTATCTTTGCATCATCTTGCAGATGTTTAATTATTTTTTCCTGCATCCTACATCCTCATTGTTTTTAAGAGATCTTTTCTTAGCTTTCCACTAGCTGCAACAGTGTTTTCAAGGTCTGAAAGTCTAGGTTCACTTCTATTTAAATGGTTTAGCCAGTTTGTGATTGAAGTTTTAATTTTGTGCATAGCACTTCGAATCTGCTTCATACATTCACTTTCATATATTTCTCACTCAAGGATTCCATCATTTTTGTGTTCTTTATTTTTTATGTGTCTTCTTTAGAAGCACTTCCTACTTCTTCCATTATAACTATCATTTTTTGACTTTGGAGATTATTTCTTATCTGATCTCCTCTATTCCTTTCTGGAACTGCTTCTTTAATTTAGACCCTATTATTTCAGAGACTTCAGGAATGTGGTTTCCAATTTTTTATGCTAGTGTCTCCTGCATTGCTTCTGGGTAGGCTCAGGGCCTGAGAATCCATTTTACTCCTCCTTTTTGTCTTTTTGTGTAGCACTGTCCTCTAATCTTTAGTGTAGAGCTTTGGTACAATAATTACCTTAGCACCTACAGATATTATTATCCAAGAGTCATTATGTGGTTAAGGCAGTTAGTTCTGTATTCACAGTACATAACTAGCAACACTAATAATGGGTGGTGAGAGTTGGCAATTGACAAACTTTTGAAACTAATGAGTTTATATTTTAAACCATGAAAGCAAGTATGACTGTATAGCTAAGTAGATTTTAAATTGGGAATTTTTATTTAAATTAGTTCCTCTAAGTTCTGTCTGATCACTTTCCCTTGCTATACCTGGAGTCTTCCAGAAGACTGTTTCACCCTAGTTGCCTGTTGCCCTCTCTCTTGATCAAATCAGAGAGAGAGAGAGAGAGAGAGAGAGAGAGAGAGAAAGAGAGAGAGAGAGAGAGAATGAGAGGATGTTCTCATAGATCTGGGTCTAGCAATATGTCTCAGCTTACTTGGTCCAGATCTGCCAAGTTTGAACTCATCTAGATGGGCCTGGCTTGGGGCTGGCTGCTGTGCTCAGCTTCCTCCTGTAGCCCATGGAAGTGAACCCTCTATATCCCCCTGTCAAGCTATTCTATTCCTAGATTATCTGGCTGGATCTCACCCCTAGCCTCTCCATAGAGTTCTGCTGCATGATTCCACACCAGGCCTGGCCTCTGGCTATAGGGAGGTTCCAGCAGACAGTGCATCCCACATGTCTGTTCCAGTCATGTACTTTTGATTCTTAATGAAAGTAGATTTATTTTCAGAAAAGAATCCACAATATGACTGGTATTTTAGGTATTTGAAAGTCAATCAAGTGACCATCTCCCAGAGTAATTCCAGCCCATTAAAGTATTCACAAATCTCTGTCTCATTCATCCTCCCAAAATTCAGTATGTTTATCATTTACAATCTTATTTCAAAGTAGTTTCTTTCTTTTAGCATCTCTTTTTCCAGTATTCATTAAAGTACACTGGGGAAAAAAACGTGCAAAAGGTTAATATCTTTCTGCATCACTTATTTCCCCACTTGAGGAGGGAAACAGATGTTCCACACCTGCTGCGGTCTCCATGATGCTCCATTACCCAGCGGCCAAGCAGATTGGAAGTGTGTTGCACAGGCCCAGTGTGATGTTGCCAGTCTGGAAATGGACTCAACCAGGTGTGTGGAGGGCAAACTCAACAGCTCTCCGTTTTCCATACCTACTGAAAGCAACCACAGCAGAGCACTGGCTCCACTGTTCACGATGTCCCATTGCCACACATTCCAGAGTAGAATTCGACCAAGTCATTGATGAAACCTGGCGACTGCTATAGAAAATGCAAAGAGAAGGATTGGCAAAAAAACTTAGACTATTCATTTAGGCAGTGGCAGAAGAGAGAACCCTGCTGTGCATGTGTAAAGTTGGAAAGCAGTACAATGTGCAGTTGACAAAACTTCACCTAGATGCCAGAGCAAGATTTGCCTTGTATTTTAGATTTGTCTTTTATGAGGATGATGCAAACACTGGGACCATCTGTTCCCACAAATGACATGCCAACTGGAGGAAAAGGCGCCCATGCTAAACTGTAATTGATGGAAATACATTGTTTTTTAACTCCTCTCTTAAGATTTCAAAGTTGTGGTTCTGCTTTGAAACTAAGAAAAAACAGTGACTTCTTTTTTCGGTCATATTCAGCATGTTATTGAGTATCTATTTCATAGTTAGTGGTTTATTCACATATGAAATTAGGCTGTAACTAATTCTTCTTTTTTTTTTTTTTTTTTTTTTTGGCTGTTACTAATTCTTAAAAGGCTTAAATTTGTAGTGATAGAGGGAGTGTCATTTTAGAAGGGCATGAAATGTCCCTGGAAGACCTACTAAGGCTCTAGGGTCAGTTTAGAGTTAATACAATCCAAGCATCATGATGATAACAATTTTATTATTAAAATGGAGGATAGGAATGATTACCAAACAGTCATTTAACTTTTTACTAGCATAAAAGTAATACTCCAAATGTAAGACTCATATTATAGCTTGAATGAGTAGTGGGTATACATGACGTTGCTGATACTTGTGTGACTTTGTAAAAACAGTCCTTAACAGGTTCTTACATACTATTTCATAGATTCTGATCGTTTTATACTCAGTATTTCCTCTGATTTTTTAAACTTCTATTCCATGGTCTATTTTAATCCTAATTTTGTTTTAGGGCAGGTTTTCTTACAAAAAAATATAGGAACACAATTATCACAGCTAATTTCGGGTCATGACTTCTTTGAGAAATCAGATCCTCTTTACGTTAAAAAACAAAGACAAACAAAAGTGCACATAGCACAGAACTCCAGGCTTCCAGTCCATAAACACACTAGACATCAGTGGCCAGAGATGAAGAGCTCTGCTCTAAAATAATATTGCAGTAATTATCCCAGTATGGGTAGATATGGAAAAATGACAAACTGCTGCCTTCTTAGGTAGCAATATGTATGATTATAATGCTACATAATATCATAGACCTGACATTATTTCTCTTTTCTCTCTCTCCTTTCTTTTTTTTTTTTTTTTTTTTTTTTTCTTTTTTGGAAGGGGTGAAGTAAAGGGAAGTCAATAAAAAGATGACTTGATCCAAACACATACAGAATACTGATCCATCTCTTACGCTTCTATCAAATAATTCTTTACACAAAATGACATATGACCAGTAAGATAGCTCAGTGGACTGAGCGCCTGCTTAGATAAGCATCAGGGACCAGAGTTAGATTCCCAGTACCACATGTTCCACTGGCTTTGCCCCCAGACAGGCTGAGCAGGCTACTGAGTCCAAGTCTTATGGTGCATAGCTGCAATCCTAGCACTTGGGGGGGGGCGGTGGTAGGGGGTATCTGAGCTGTGTAGTGAGACCTTGTACCAAATACATTTTTTTTTAAAAAATGACATAACCAAAGTGGTTTTTCTGGCTCTAAAAGTTAATAGGTACTGATAAAAAACTTATAAATGTATAAATGAAAACTCTACGGGCCTGGCAGGATGGCTCAGTGGTCTAAAGCACCTGCAGGTAGCTGCAGAGACCGCAGTTCGATCCCAGGCACCACATGCTGCGCCAGCCCTGCCCTGAGGGCAGGCTGAGCCGGCCATAAGAATAAATAAATAAACAAACAAAAGTTCTGAAACAAAAATAAATAAATAAATAAATAAATAAATAAAATAAAAAATTCTTTAAAAAAAAGAAAGAAAACTCTAATGAAACAATGTCCATTAAAATTCTATACATATAGCAATTTTCACCTGAAATGCAGTCCTCCCACACAAACTTCAAAGATACCATTGTTTTCAGGGTCTTTAGTAGCCTAAATAAACAAAGAGTTGAGAGGGAAGCTTTTTACTTAAATCTAATGAAAACATATTTACCACCAAATTTCTTTCTTCTTACAAAAATGCCACAATGTTAAAATAAAAATAGACCATCTGACTGCAACTTGAGAGAGCAGTCTCACAGAAGTGATTTTTTAATAAAAAGAGGAAGTGTCCTGGGAAGATTGGGGATTTACTTTTTTATTCATAAATTTTAAGGCTAATATTACATTTCATGTTTCCTTTTATTTATGAAATACATTCCTAAAGAGCTGAGAATAGTGCAAGAGGATGTGGACCACTGTAAAGGATTTATGTGGTCAAAGCCTTTGCCAAGAGATTACACCTTAGGGGCCTGGCGGGATGGCTCAGTGGTCTAAAGCGCCTCCTTGGGGAATCTTGGGTGACTTCAGGGACCGTGGTTCGATCCCTGGCACCACATGCTGCACCAGCCCTGCCCTCGGGGTGGGCTGAGCCGGCCATAAAAATGAGTGAATAAACAACCAAAGGTTCTAAAACAAGAAAAAAAAATAAATAAAATAAAAAATTCTTTAAAAAAAAGAGATTACACCTTAATTTGCCATTTCCATAAATTCAAATTTCAATATTGTTTGCTTAAATTTTTAAACTATAATATATTTCAATACAATAAGGTTCATAATTTGGGTCTTAACTTCAAATTTCTTAGTACCGTACATTCAATTAAAAATAAATTAGAAACTTTGGTAATTATATTCTGTTTTTTATCTTCCATATTTTCTTTAATATTAAGTAATTTACATTCATTAAAAACTTTTGTAACCCAAATACTTAAGAGTAAGTTTATTATTCTCTGAGTAAATTGCAATTTAACACATATTAATTGGAAATTATATATATGGTTTCTTTTTTCTTTTTTTTTTTTACATATTTACTTCAGGGTCTACAGGATCTCACTGCACAGATCAGACTTGCAGTGATGTTCCTGTTTTCAGCTTCCCAAGTGCTGGGATTACAGGCACGCCACCACTCCTAGTCTCATTCACAGTCTCAGTGCACTCCAGGGGCAGGGCCAGCACAGGGTGGGGATCAAACTCCATATATATGTAGTTTCAACAAAAGAAAACTTCTGAACTTGAAATAAAACTAGTATATACTCGTTTATATTCCTTCTTCAGAAAAGTTGTTATGGCTAAGTATAATCTAATCAAATAAAAAGATTTTATTTCAGAAAAAAATTGAATGTGGGCTGGCCAAATAGCCCAGAAGATTACAGAGCCTGCAAGGAGATGCAGAGCCCAGGGTTCAGTCCCCAGTCCTGCTGTGCCAGCCCCACCTCCAGGGTATGCTGAGATGGCAATTGAGACTGGGTGTGGTGGCACAAGCCTGTAATCCCAGCACTCTGGAGGCTGTAAACAGGCAATCACTAGGAGTCCAATCTAGTAATGAGACCTTGAATACTCTCTATACCCTTCCCTAAAATACAAGAGAAAAAAATTCAATTCTGAATTTTAAAATATCAATGACATCATTTCTGTCTGTTTTACTTTCTTCTGAATTTTATGATGTATCAATTTTTATCATGAATTATGAATACTGGAGGAAAACCAAAAGTGCATTTTGGACAGTGAATGCTAATTATTTGTAAATATCAAAAAGAAATATGCCACACTAACTTTTTACTACGTCATACATAGACTTTTAGTAGAGATTCCATTGGCCTACAATTTGTACTCAGCACCTTCTCCTGTGTAAGGGCTTACTGTGCTTAACAAGAATGCCTGTGGGGTGGAAGTTATTTTGCAAAAATGCAAATAAATTTGCTTATAGTTCATTTAAAAAAAAAAAAAAAAAAAAAAAAAAAAAAAAAAAAAAAAAAAAAAAAAAAAAAAAAAAAAAAAAAAAAAAAAAGAATGCCTATGGAGGTCTTTGCAGAGATTTATCCCAGGAAACATGCCATAGATCTTGTGCTATATAACTGTGTCAGGACTAACAGGCTCTTTCATTTGCATGCTGTTTACTCATCATAGATGAAATCTCCAAGAATGACTCCTTCTGTGATTTGCCTGTAAATTCTGACCCTCAATCTTCAGCAAAACCAACCACAGTGATGTCAGAGAAGAAGGAAGCAGATGCTGGGAAAGAAGGTCCAATCAGGTGAGACTTTAGTAAAACAAAAGACATGTCAACAATATTGCTCAGGACCTGGCAGGATGGCTCAGTGGTCTAAAGCGCCTGCTTAAGAAAGCTTGGGCGGCTGCAGGGACTGCGGTTCGATCCCTGGCACCACATGCTGCGCCAGCCCTGCCCTCAGGGCAGGCTGAGCTGGCCATAAGAATAAATAAACAAACAAAAGTTCTGAAACAAGAAAAAAAGTTAAATTAAATTTTTAAAAAAATATATTGCTCAATCTGCCCAAAGCCATCATCAAACACCAGCTTTTCCTTTAAATCCTCAAAAGGGCAAGAGAAACAATTATATGTGCAAGGCCACTGAGCCCAAATTAAATGTCTGATTCCATCCGCTTCTCTGTGCCTTATTGGCCAGGCACAGCCACTGAGCCAGTGATCCAGGAGGTGGTTGGTCTCCAGGCCAAATCATACCCACAAAAACATGGCAGTAACACATCTGAGTCATCACAGAAATAGCCCACATATTTACTAGGCATGAATTTTAAAAAGAAAGTGCTGAGAGTTTCCAAGTTCACAAATAACGACTTTGGCTCTATAAATATTTTATTGTTCAAAAAAATTAGGATTTCCTTTCATCTACAAAGGGAAGTGTGACATTACAACCAGGATAATTACAGAACCAGGCAAGCCTTATGCCACGGAAGGAATATAGTTTTGTAAATAAGTAAATATGAGAACATACAATAAATAATGAATACAGGAACATACTCTTGTTGGAAGTATCACAGAGATGTCAATTTCAGTGTGAACTGGCAAATCCACAATGACACACAAGGTGTACCTTCGCTTTGTCATTTCTTGACATAATATTGTGTGCCTGCTGATTCAGTTTGAATTGTTTAACAAGAGTTGATATAATTGCCATCTTCTTATCATACCAAAAAAAACCCATATTTGTGTTTATGAAGCCAAAAAGTTGTCACTTTAAAGAAGGCTACGAGCACCCATTTTTCTATCAACCTGCTTTCGCAGAAGCTTCTCCCTTATTAAGCCTTCTAATTTCTCTAAAAATTGCCATTATTATCTAAGGCTGGTGGGACTGTTGTTTATACAGTGGACATCAGAGAGAGTGCATTTCCAGTAAGAATAAAATTAGTTGTACAGGAAAACAAGCACAAGCTCACCCTAACACATAAATGAAAATGCTCTTTGACATAAATAAAACCTGACACATCATTTAGGCAGAGACATGTTTAAGCTCTAAGGTAAGGACTAGAACCTTTCAATAAGATAAGTAATTATTTACCTTATTTATATAATTGTTGGTGTTTACAGAATGGTTTGCTCTGCTCCTAATGGGTCATCATTATCTTCACTCTGCAGATAAGCAGCCAAGGCACAGAGAGGTTAATTACTTTGCCTATAGTAATAGGGTCAGCTCAGATAAGATTAGTTTGCAAAAGACTTGAATCCCTGAGTAGTACTTTGCCTCCATCCCACCAATACACTCCCCTTTAATCAGCAGCTTAACCTTTTGCACTAATCTCTCTTCCTAGCATTTATTTTAATATATTTAAGTTTTTTGCAATAAGCTGCAATAATAGATTATCAACAGACTGAATTGAATCCATAACTAATATTTTGCAGGATATATTCCTCTTAATTCATATACAATCCTGCTATGGTGCTTTTACTCTTCATAGGTGTGGAAATGAAAAGCTTTCAACTGACCAAAAAGTAACTTTGCTCAAAAACACAGACCTCACTTGCAGGCCCCTTAAGGTCTTGCCTGGTCTGCCCTTACCTGTTTTCTCTCTTCTTGCCCAACACCCAGCTCCTGTCCTGTCTTCTCAGCTCCCTGCTGCAGTCAAACCTATCTCATCTTAGTCTCTTGTGCTATAGGATCAGGATCCCTCCTACATGTGGTCTTTATACATGTTTTCCCTTCAATTGCTCAGCTCTTCCCCTTCTTGGTGGTTTTTATGAACTCCTACTCATTCTTCAGACAACCGTCTAACTGTTGCTTCCTTTCGCAGTTCCTTCTGGACCTTCCTAACTAGGCTATATGTGTTTATTCACAATATATGTCGATACTGCAATCCATCTGATTGGTTCAGTTCCATCAGTCTCGCTTCTCAGTTGTATATTTCTTTATGACCAGTACCACTGTTTTGATGGTAATTGTTATACATGGTACATGGCTCAACATTTGGCATGCAGGAAGATTTCAACAAATATTGACCACATAAATTAATGAATGAATCCAAATATACTGGAACCTTTTTTTCCAGAACTCTTACATTTTCCCAACTGTGTAGTTGCTTCAGAAGGAAAACCAGACACAGTGATGTGCAAGATTTTCCTTTCTTGCCCAGAATCCTTGGTAAGACCAAACACCGCCAGCAGCACTTTACAAAGATCATTAGTAAACAAACTGAGCCTCTGAAGTCTCAATTTCCCATTCCTTTCTGTGCTTGGCTTTCTGTGACTATCCCTGTGCTGGACTGACACCATCGTTTGAATCCAGATCTTTTTTGATGAGTTCCTGACAACGCTCTGCAACATAAAGAGCACGGCAGCCTGAGAATGACTGACAAGCTGAGCAGGCTCAAGGTAGCTTATCACGCTTACCGTTCAAGGCAGCTTAGAGCGCTTAGATGGCTCTTCACATCTTTTCTCAGGACTCAAAGCCACCTGAAAGGAGCAACTTTTTTAAAAGAGGAACTAGAACTTCCAGCGTCATCTATGACCAAATTAATGAGGACCACATAGGACTTAGAAAAATTTTGTTTAGACTTCATGGGCATCAATAGCACCACACTTAGAGTCTTAAAAAACAATTCATACGTCTGACAAGATAATATCAAAGCCCAAATAAATATCTGCTGAAAATGTGATTTCACAATAGTTTCTATGAGTGAAGAGCATCTTGATACATGTAGTTATTGAAATGCAACATCTTTAACCTTGACCTTGAGGAATGTCAAGTATTTAAAGCTTGTTCTCCTAGAAGAATGCTACAGATTTGATTTACAGCAGGCACTAAATGACTAATTTGTGCCTCAATTTTTTACTTTAAAAAGAGGATTTTAACAAATGAAATTTTGAAATAGTTCTCTTATTTTAAGCACAGTTACCTCATTCAGTGGCAGGAACCTTGGGCAGAACTGAGATTAATGTGTCTACATTGGTCAGTACAGGGGTCTTGTGGTTAGCTTAGTTGTTTAAATGCCTGCTCTGGCAAAACCTGCCAGGCACAGGGGACTGCCCCTCCATCCCCAGCTCCACCTGCCTTGCCAGACCTACACTTAAGGCTGCCTAAGCCACACCCCCTAACATAAAATCTTAAATTGGTCAGTAAATATTGAGGAAAAAGCATATTATGAATTTTTCTCTCTCAGGGTGACAACTTAAGTGTAAGTTTACTGATTATATCATTGCATTTTTATGTTTTGAGTACTGGGTATATTTTGTGGTGCTAGCAACTGAATGTAGTGCCTCTGCTCTAAGCAACATCCCTTGCCAGCCTCCCTCATGTTTGTATACCTTCTTGCTAACTAGCTAAGTTTTTCATACCGGGATCAAATTTCTGATCCTGCTGCCTCAGTTTGCCAGTTTGGATTACTGGAATATACCACCATACCTGGCATATCTTTCAGTTTCATGAATGCCATTATAGACACTATCACCTGTATCATTCAGTGCTCACCAAAAAAATAGTACCCATACATGCACATACATGTACATACATATACATACATATACACATAATTGAAAGAAATGCAAAACACTCACAAAGACGCACAGAGAATGTTTGCCCAAACATCAGACACACTGTGACCCATTTTCCATTATGTACTTAAAGAACTGAGGGCTGGGAAGATACCTCAGCAGTCTAAGTGTCTGCCTGGCAAGCTCAAGGACCCAGTTTTGATCCCTGGTAGCTGATGCGCTGCATGGTGGTGCACACCTGTAAACCAAGCACTGGAGAGGCTGAGACAGGAGGATCAATGCAAGTCCATGCTGCATACCAATAAATAAATAAATAAATAAATAAATAAATAAATAAATAAGATTTATTTTTTTAATTTAAAAAAACAAACCAAAAATATTGAAACTGTACCAGCCTGGGTTTTCTGACACTAAAAAGTCTGATATTGTTTCAAAATTTCATGCTGTTCTTGCTTCTCTGAGCCAATACTTGCCCCAGAACTTTTCTATAAAACCTCCATGGTGTAAAAGCACAAAATAATGGTCTCCATTCTGCCACAGAACAGGTAAAGATCTTATCTTGGCTACTTACAAAACTGAGCATCAAGTCTATAAGACATTTCAGTCTGTTCTTGCCTCAGATATTGTTCTATAAGAATGACAGAATGAAGTTATATGTTTAAGTATAGAATTATCTATTTTGCTGATCATAAAAATATGATAAAGGTGGGTCAGGTCTTTGCTATCATAAATATGTGACTTTCATAAAATAAGAATCTTTTTCGTTATTCTTTTTTCTTTTCTTTTTTTTTTTTTTTCAGTACCAGGGATTGAACTCAGGACCCAGCACTTGCCAGGCAGGCACTTATTCTACTGAGCTATCTCCCCAGCCCCTATTGTTACTGGTTTACTCAACCCACAATATTAGATTCTAAATGCATCCTAAAATTAATTTCCTACACATGGTAAAATATTTCTCTTAAACATGTGGGTGACAAAGAAGAGAGATTTTTAAGATATTTGTGCATCACAGGTCCACATTGCTGACTGGAATTCATTTGTATTAAACCAAGTTTCTCTTATTCATTGTCCATCTGAAGAAAGGGAATTCTCTGTAAATTTTCCCGCAGAAAAGCACTAATTTGTTATCTTGTCGGATGAGTCAGTAGGATCCTATGGACATGGAGCTCACCTCTGGAAAGGCCCACTGATGCCATTTGTCCACCGCCAAGAACAATGGTTTGTTTCTGGCACTTTGTTCCAGCACATCCTTAATATATATATATATATATATATATATATATATACATTAACGAGGAGCAAATAAAAGACTTGCTTTGTCTGCAAACATCAAAATCTCCACCTGGGAGAAGAGACAGAGCTGAATGCTTGATAGCCTAAGTGGCTAAAAGATGAACAAGCAAGTGGATAAATGTTCAGGGCCTGCAATGGGGGTGCCTTGCATGGCTGATTTTCACAGTATGGCATATGGCTTTTCATCACTGTTGCTGCCTGAAATACTGAAAAGGAAGGTTATTTCTATGAATAGTCTTCTTTGTTCATAATAGCAATCAGTCTCTATTTGGGTGGTTTTAAAATTGGCAATCATTTCACAGCAGGAACAATGAGAGCAGAAAAGAATTCGAAATCTTATCAGTCGTCATAAACACTGCTGTTTATTGTCTTGTAACTAGAAAAAGCAAGAATAACTGCAGGAAAGATGTTTAAAAATCCATATGTGACTTTGTAGTTGAAACAGAAAAGAATACCAGATCTCAAGTTTACAAAAATAAAATGCAATCTATGCTTCAATGGTTTATAAGTTTCTAATAAAAAGGAAATAGCTATGTATTTGCCAGTTTTGTTGAGTGTACAATAATAATTATAATCTTAATTTTAATCCTGAATTAAAATATTCCTTTATGGGAAACAATACTTCTATCATTAACCATTGCAAACACTCTGAATATAGATTGTGAATTCATTCTTAACAATGATTGCTATTTCTAGCAATATTGAAGATGAAATATTTATAGAAATTTCTTTTAAATATTGAAAAATGATAGATGACATCTAAAACCATGTTGTTTTGTGCATGTGCTATGGATACAGTGCTAATGGTTGCTTCAGAGATGCACTCCGCAGTTCTCAGGCCCCACATGTGTCCTCAGGGATGTAGCACTTGGGATTAAACTGCCTAAAGAATACACCTACACCAGGTGAGAAGAAACAGTGAGACCTTTTGCAAATGAGGAGAGGACCAAGAGATGAAGGGAGGGGCAAATACAAAGTGAGAATCAAGATGTGCCACATACGGGAACCAGCTCCTCATGAAGAATGTAATCACTGTGTGCTGCAATATCATACTGATAAAATTTAAAAATAAATCATTAAAAAAAATACTTTAGAAACTCCACCCTCCATAAAACTGGGATCCCATAGGTTGACCCATTGGAAGGTAAATCATTCCCTTAGAAAGAAACAGTGGAAATAATACATGCTTGTGTTTGTTCTGTATTGAGTGAAGGAAAGGGGGAAAATTGAAAAAGAAAAGATCAGAAGTAGCCAAGTGTGGTGGCGCACACCTGTAATCCCAGAACTTGGGAGGCTGAGGCAGGAGGATTGGTGTGAGTTTGAGACCAGCCTGGGCTACAAAAGTGAGCTCAAGGCCAGCCTAAACTGCATAGCGAGACTCTGTCTCAAAAAGACAAAAAAAATAATAAATATCAGAAGAGATGAGGCAAATAGGAAAATATAAAATTAGAGAAAAGGTAAGGGGAGGACTGGGAGAAGGGAAGGGGAAAGAAGAGAAGGGAAGAGCAGAAAAAGAAAGGGAAAGGAAGGGAAGGGAAGGGAAGGGAAGGAAAGGAAAGGAAAGGAAAGGAAAGGAAAGGAAAGGAAAGGAAAGGAAAGGAAAGGAAAGGAAAGGAAAGGAAAGGAAAGGAAGAGACAGCATGGAAGAGCAGGGATAGGCAGGAAAATGAAGCAAGAAAAATGATTCCCCCAGGAATTTATAAGTCAATATTCAAATTAATTACTATGATATCTATATCTTACAATAGTACAATCTTAATAAAATATTTTGAATGGTTCAATTTTATTGCTCTGAAATCTGCCAATGACATTATAGCTGGGAAGACAATGAACTTTGAAAACAAGTATAAATGCACCCCTCCTATAAAGTTCCAATGGATGTAAGCTCACAACTGAAAATTGCCAAACACATAGACAAATAAGCAGCAATCAAGATGATGGAAATAACAAGCTGCTGAATCAGATGCTTAATGTATGTGGAGGATGAAGTGATCAGATAGGACATATAAAATATGGACATGTAGGGCTGCCCAGATAGCTCAGCAGGTTAAGGTGCCTACTTAGGGCCCAGCATGCACATGGGCTGGAACACTCGGCCTGCCAGTCCATACCACAGGAACACTTCTTTCCTTGCCCAGACCCCAGAACTGTCCTGCATGTAGGTAAGACCTCTTGGCATGTGTACCCAAATAACTATAACTTATTCACCACCCAGATCCTGGGATCAGTGTACACCTATGTAGAAACACTTGGTGTACCCCCACACACACACCACCAGAACTTCCTCATCCAGACCCAACACCTGACATCTGCTGTGGAACCCTGCAGAAAGGCTGGGACTTTGACACTCCCAGCTAATCCAGGAGCTGGACATCTTGACAGAGGAGTACAGTGGGTCTACTACCATGGACTGCAGCAGGAAGAACAACTGCAGAAAGGGAGAGAGGAAACTAGATTAGAAATAATCTCTGAAGGGGCTGGGGAAATAGCTCAGTAGAGTAAGCACTTGCCTGGCCTGAGTTCAATCTCCAGTCCTGCAAAAACAAAAAAATAAAAAATAAAGAAATAATCTCTGAAGTAGAAAAACAAGGGCTAACTATAACAAAAGAATTATTAATAAATGCTTTCTAATGTAGAAATTGATAAAATATTAGAAAATAGAAAAATAATGCAATCCTGAATGAGAAATATAGAAAACAAATACATTGCATGAAGGAGTTACAAAGAGATATACAGGAAAATAAATTTTCAACCACAAGCTAGAAACACTATATGAATAAAGTGAACATAGAACTTCAGATCTTGAAGACATAGTCACAGCAAGTGAAAAGAGAAGAAACGATACCTTAAAAACAAAATCTGCAAGTTGATGCAAAGATGAACAATGTGAGACTAATAGACATCAATGAGAAAGGAGTCAACACAAATGATATAAAAAGAATATTGCAAGAAGTAATAGATAAAATTTCCCAAATATGAGAAAACAAACTGGCATTCAGGTAATTGAATGACAAAAAAACTCCAAATAACATCAACCCAACTAAAAATACACCCTGACATATAGTAGTCAAGATCTTGAGAAATCCAGCAGAAGAATAATAAACTAAAAGTCACTAAAGAAAAGAAACAGGTCACATTTAAAGGAAAACCAACAGAATAACAGCACATTTCTCTTCACACACCATGAAGTCAAGAAGCACATGGAACAGAGTGCTTCAAGTCCTCCATGAAAACAAATTCCAGCCCAGACAGCTATACCCCACAAAACTCTCATTCAAGTATGAGGGAGAAGTGAAGTACTTCCATTACTAGAACAACTAAAGAGTTTCATGAAGGCAATGCCAACCATACACAGACTACTAAAAAATATTTTAGAGAGGGATCAAAACAACATGAACTCCACAAATGAGAACAGAAAGAACCCACAAAATAGGACAACCAATTAAACACAAGAGAAGAAGGGGTAAACAATAGTAGGTACAAAACATTTCAATCATAAGTCAATACATTTCAAATATAGCCATGAATGTTAATGAACTTAATTCTCCAATTAAGTGAAATAGACTGGCATAGTGGATTAGGAAACAAAATCCAACAATATGCTCTATACAAGAAGCACACATAACTCAAAGTAGCTCATAGGCTACAAGTTAAAAAGATGGAAAATAATACTACATTACCCAGCACCTCAGAAAAAAAGCAGAGGTAGCAATCCTGTTTGGAAATAGCCTAAACTTCAAACCAAGATTGATCAAACAAAATAAATAAGACCACTACATACTGGTTATGGGAAAAATTTAAGACAAAGAGACAGCACTCATAAATATGTGTGCACCAAACACAAGAGCACCCGATTATATCAGAGAAATCTTAATGGACATGAAAAATCTAATATCCAATGCCACAAACTTAACAGAAGATGTTAACACCACTTTACCCCAAAAAGATTGGTCAAGCAAACAAGACGTTAGCACAGAAGTAGTAAATCTGAACTAGAACTTGGAACAACTGAACTAAATGGACAGTGTTCCACCCAACCACTGCTGAATACACATTTTTTAGGCTGCACATGGGACATTTTCTAAAATAGACCACATATTAGTCCATAGGACATGCTTAAATATACACAAGAAAACAGAAATTATTCCACAATGCAATAAAACTAGAAATAATTGACAAATGAAACCACAAAAAACCATAAATACATGGAAATTAAATAACACCATCCTCAACAACCAATGAGTTACAGAGGAAATTAAACAAGAAATTTAATATCTACAGTTTAATGAAGATTCAAACACAACCTCCCAGAATTTATGGAATTCAATGAAAGCAGTTCTTAGATGGAAATTTATAGCTCTGTTTTCACACATTGAGAAAACAGAACGGGAACAAATAAATAGTGTTATGCAGCACCTAGATCATCTAGAAAAGAAAGAGGAAACCACATCCAAAGCCAAAAGACAGGAGGTAATTATGAAGATTATAGCAGAAATTAATTCAATCAATACAAAGCAAATAATACAAAGAATTAATGAATCAAAAAGCTTGTTCTTTGAAAGATTAAACAAAATTGATAAGCCCCTAGCTAACCTCATCAAAGAGAGGAAAGAAAAAACTCAAATAAAGCAATAAGGAATGAAAAGGATGACATTATCACAGACCCAGTGGAGATCCAGAAGATCTTTCATAGTTACTTTGAGAATCTCTACTCTCACATAATTTAAGACACACATGAAATGGACAGATTCTTAGAAAGGTAGAATTTACCAAAACTGAATAAAGAAGATGTAAGAACTCTCAATAACCCAATAACAGCCAATGAAATCAAACTGTAACTTAAAAAAAAAAAAAAAAAAAAAAAAAAAAAAAAAAAAAAAAAAAAAAAAAAAAAAAAAAAAAAAAAAAAAAAAAAAAAAAAAAACTACAGACAAAGAAAAGTTCAGGTATTGATGGATTCACTGCTGAATTCTACAAGAAATTTACAGAAGCTACAATCTCAATACTCCTCAAATGCTTCAATGAAATAAAAAAGGAAACAATCTTCCCAAAAATATTCCTGCAAGCAGGTATTATGCTGGTATCAAAACCAGAGAAAGATGCAACCGGCAAAGAGAACTACAGGCCAATCTCTCTCATGAACATAGATGCATAAATCCTCAATAAAATCCTAACAAGTAGAATACAACAAATCATTAAGAAGATCATGACCAGGTAGGATTCATCCCAGCAATACAAGGATGGTTCAACATATGCAAATCTATGAATGTAATACACTATATGAGTAGAGCCAAATCCAAAAACCACATGGTCATCTCAGTTGATGTAGAGAAAGTTTTTGACAAAGTCCAACACTCATTCATACTCAAAGTTTTACAGAAAATTGAAATATATGGCCTCTACCTCAAAGTGATAAAAGTCATCTATGACAGTCCAGCAGCTAATATAATTCTGTAGTAGGAAAACTTGAAAACTTTAACTCTCAAATCTGGTAGATCACAAGGATATCCTCTATCACCACTCCTATTTGATATAGTTCTGGAATCACTAACTACAGTCATTAGACAAGAGAGAGAAACAAGGAATAAGAATAGGTAAAGAAGTTAAACTATCATTATTTGCAGATGGCATGATACTCCACTTGGGACACCCAAAAGACTCCACAAAGAGGCTACTAGAATTAATACACAAATTCAGCAACATAGCATGATGCAAAGTGAACACCCAAAATTCAGTAGCATTCTTCTACACAGATAACAAAGCACACTGAGAGAAAAATTAGAGGAACAATACCTTTTACAATAATATTGCAGAACATGAAATACTTAGGAATTAAGCTAACTAAAGAAGTCAAAGGTCTATCCAATGAAAACTACAGTACTCTGAAAAAAAGTGATCATGGAGGATTTCAGAAAATGGATTGTTATTCCCTGCTCCTTGATAGGAAGAACCAACATTGTCAGCATGGCCGTGATCCCTAAATTGTTGTACAGATTTAATGCAATCCCTACGAAAATACTACCAATATACCTCACATGGAGAAGTCATTCCTAAAATTTATTTGGAAACAAAGAAGACATAAAATAGCAAAATCAATCCTGGGAAGCAAAGATAACTCAAGAGGCATTACAGTTCCTGACCTAAATTTACACTACAAGTCTACAATGATAAAGTCAGCATGGTATTGCCAAAAAAAAAAAAAAAAAAGAAGACCTGAAGATCAAAGGAATAGATTAGAAGATGCAGAAGCAAATACAAACACACTCAGTCACCTTATCTTCAACAAATTGTCCAAGCATGTTTACTGGAAGAAAAATAACCTGTTTCACAAGTGGTACTAGAAAAACTAGTTCTCTACATGCCAAAAACTAAAACTTGACCCAGGTCTATCTATCACAATGCACTAAACTAAAGTAAGAATGGATTAAAGGCCTAAATATTAAAAGAGATAACTAAATCTCCTGTAAGAGAAGGTAGAGGGAAATCTTGAAACATCAGGGAAGGCAAAGCGTTAATGGACAAAAATTAAAATGAACATGAAAGAATCAACAATTGGGACCTCCTCTGACTGAGAAGTTTTTGCATGTCAAAAGAAATTACTGGGGCCCGGCGGGATGGCTCAGCGGTCTAAAGCGCCTCCTTGGGGAATCTTGGGTGACTTCAGGGACCGTGGTTCGATCCCCAGCACCACATGCTGCACCAGCCCTGCCCTCGGGGCGGGCTGAGCCGGCCATGAAAATGAGTGAATAAACAAACAAGGGTTCTGAAATAAGAAAAAAATAATAATAAATAAATAAAAAAGAAATTACTAACACAGTGAAAAGAAAACCCATAAATTTTGAAATAATTCTAACTAATAGTTATTCAGACAAAGGTCTTCTATCTAGAATTTATAAAGCACTAAAAAACATTAGGTTCCCAAAATTCAAAGAACCAATCCAGAAATGAGCATCCAAGATGTGCGCACCCTTCTCAGATGAAGAAATACTACAAGCTTATAAATACATGAAGAAATGCTCTACATCGTTAGACATCCATGAAATCAAATTAAAACAACACTTAGATACCATCTCTCCCTAGAAAGAATGGCTATCTTAAAGAAGTCAACCAGCAAGAAATGTTGGAGAGGCTGTGGGGAAAAAGGTACTCTGCTCCACTGCTGGTGGGAATGAAGACTGGCGCAACCATTATGGAAAGCAGTGTGAAGACCCCTTAAAAAAACTAGAACTGAAAATTCCATTCAATCCAGCTATCCCCCTACTGGGAATTTTCCCAAAATAACTGAAAACATCATGGCATAGTGATATCTGTGCGCCTATGTTTATAGCAGCACAATTTGTAATAGTCAAATGTTGGAAATAACCAAAATGCCTATCAGCTTTAGAATGGTTGAAAAAATGTGGTGTTTTTATACAATGGGATATTACTCGGCTATAAAGAATGATAAACTTAAAAACTTCATATATAAGTGGATATATCTTGAACATATACTCATAAGTGAAATAAATCAGACCTAAATTTGTAAATATCATATAGTCTCCCTAGTGGAAGTGCTCAAAAGAAGAAATTAAAATGGAAAGGCATAGGGCTAGGGAGATAGCTCCATGGCACAAGTGCCTGCCTGGCAAGTGCAAGGTCATGAGTTCGAACCCCGGTCCCACAAAAAAAAAAAAAAACCGGACAGGTATAACACAGTTAAGTGGAAATCGAGAACTTAAGGATTAAACAATGAAGAGACAGCAAACAGAGAAGTTAGGAAACATGGCAGGGGCAAAACCGTGCACTCATATACACAAGATGAATTAGACAATGGTCCCAAGACTCTTCAACATGTTGTCAAAACTGAGGATAGCAATGTGTAACACAAAAACCATGTTTGGAATACCTGGAATTTTGGTCTTTTAGCTCTGTGCCACTTCTACTGTCACTTCAATTATTCCTATATTCTGTACTCTCAGGTTTGTTGTTGTTGTTGTTGTTGTTTTCTGTTGTCCTGTGGTCTACACCTAGGAGTACAGCTTTGGAGTTGTAGGATAATCTCGTGTTTCACTTACTGAGATGACCAGAGTCTCTTCCTCAGTGGGATTACTGTGAAATGGGCAGTAAATGTTTGTTTTTAAAATACAAAAAAGGGTAATAAAGAAGAATAACATCAAGGAATGATGCCATAAGAGTGACCTGCTACAATTTTGTATATGCTTAGATATCTAAACTTCTGTGTACAAATGGGTAACTTTTTATCACATTCAAGAGGGATTTATTAGAATGTCAATGATTGATGGAAAATACCAGTTCCACATTTACTCTAAGACATCTGATATTCAGAAAGACAGTGATGTTAAGCTCAAGTACCTATGTTATAGAGTAATAGTATCACTAAGTTTCTCTTCTTGAGGGTTAAAAACTTAAGTTTTCAGACCAAAAATTAGAGAAAAAGAAGGGCTACAAGGATAGCCAATATTTTGACCCTGGGCTTCAAGGTCAGTGAGGACTCAGGGTATAAGAGAATCTGTACTGTAACATCCTATAATTCAGGGATTCCCCAAATGTTCTGTTCAAGGAGATTATAGGGCCACAGAGGAGGAAAGGGATCAATGATGGATAATGTGCCTAACAAGAGTCACCTAACTAGAAAACATTCTCTCAGGCTTTCACAGAGAACAAACTGGTCAAGCAATGGCTGTGACTCATCTAGAGAGCTGACACTGACAAAAGCGCTACAAAGTGCTGTACATTGTTTCAAGGTAAATCCTGAGGGAATATAACTGACTCTGTCAGATACAAAAGTTACATGTTGTGTACATAGATCTTTCTTTAAGTTGGCTTTAATCACCCAACAGAAAAGTTTAACCATGAGGCATAAAAGGTAAAGCTATATTAATATGCTGAGCTATAGAAAGCTCAATCCACAGCTTCTGACAATGCCAGATCTGCTAATAACCCACTAATATTATGGAGTATTGGACTGTGCATTCAACTAGCTTCTCTTAGTGCAATGAGAAGAAATATTTCTACCAATAGTGTTTAGAAAATTATCATGTCTGCTCATACTCTGAACAACTACTAGGAAGACAATGATATGCATTTTATTATTTTGGCTGTCCTACTAACATGTTTTAAAACTATCTCATTGTTATTTCCCATTAAAAATAATAATAATTAATAAATAAATAAATAATTTAAAAGTGCCTGCTTAGGCAGACACAGGGACTAGGGTTTGATCCCCAGCTACAATGCCAGCCCCACCCCTGAAGTCCACTGAGACAGCTATTGAGACTGGGCCTGGTGGCCTGTGCCTGTAAGCCCAGCACTTGGTAGGCTGAAAACAAGAGGATCACTAGGAGTCCAATCTGTGTGGTGAGACCTTGTAGACCCTGTACTAAATCCAAACAAAGAAAAATTAAAAATAAAGTAAGCACATTTCAAGAAGCGAAAGAGTTGACTTAAATATAAGCCAAAAACATCAAAATTGATGAAACAGAACAAAACAAAACTTTAAGAATTAAAACTAAACGTGAACTCTAAAATTAAGAAATGGTTTATACAGTAGAATGGACAGGGAAATTATTCACAACGGGAACAGCAAATATGAGGAAAATTTCCAGAATAACCTAATCAAGATAATAAAGATGAAAAACGTGAGTGTGAGAATGGGAAGAGGAGTGAGAGACAGAGACAAAAAAGAAAGCTTAAGAAGCAGGGGAGATAGTATGTGAAGTAACAACATGCATATAATCAGAGTTGAAGAGAGGTTAGTAAATACATAGTGGCGAATCAATATCTAATAAAATAATTCAATTGATGAAGGGCAGCAATTATCAGATTCAGGACATGAAATGAATTGAAACTAGAATAAGTAAATTCACACTAAATGCATTCTAATTAAATTTAAAATAACAAAAGGAAAAAATAATTAAATTAGCCAAAGAGAAAATACAGACTAACCTAAAATAAAACTATTATCTGACCTCTCCATTATAACCATATAAAGCAATAAATAATAGAATAACATGAAAAGTTTCTACAGGACCAGGGAAGTAGCTCAGTGGCATAAGTGCCTACTTGGTACCAGATAGTAAGATGGTACCATCTTAAAAAGATGGAAAAAAAAAAGACAAGTTTCTAAAACAAGCTTGGTATGGTGGTGCACACCTGTGATACCAGCACTCCGGAGACTGAGGCAGAAGCATCCTTGCAAGTTTGAGACCAGTGTGGATTACAAAGTGAGCTCAAGGCCAGCCTGAACTGTATCATGAAATACTGTCTCAAAAAGACCAATAAAACAAAGAAAAAAAGTTTCTAAAGTGAATAATCAAGCTAGAATTAGATATCTTGAGAAAATATTACTCAAAAATGTAGACAAAACAGTTTCTATCAAGTAAAAATGGAAAATATTTATATTTATATATATATATATACATATATATATACATATATATGAAAAAGAAAATGATCGAAGAAGAAAAGACTCAAATTTAAATAAAATCCCACCAATAAAAAAGACTTGTTTCTAAGTAATTCTAAGAGAAAGTACTTAAACAAATAACTGAGAATTTTAAAAGTAGTAGGAGAGCAAAGTTCAGCAGAGAAAATAGGAATCCAAATGTTAAGAAAGTACCTGCCTCATAGAGCCAAAGCTACCTATTAACTGCTAGTGTAAAGTGTAGAATTTGGGTAATAGGACATGGCAGTGCACATCAGCTGTCACAAAGGTACCACTGTCTTGTGACTTGCCTAAGGTGTAATAGGGTCTGAAGTGCATAAGAAATCGCTCTGCTTTCAGCACAGTCTCACTGTGAACCAAATGCTTGATAAGCACATTTATTTATTTATTTATTTATTTATTTATTTATTTATTTATTTATTTATTTATTTTGTGGCCAGCTCAACTCACCCTGAGGGTAGCTCTGGCACAGCATGTGATGCCAGGGGTCGAACTATGGCCCCTACTCTAGCCTAACCTTTAGACCACTGAGCTATCTCACTGGTCCTATAAAAATTATTTTTAAAATAAAAAAATAAAATATCCTTTTCAAAGACTGACACCTAGTAGACCTAAGAATCCAACTGATTTTAAAATTCTGTAATGGGAGCCAGGCGTGGTGGCGCACGCCTGTAATCCTAGCACTCGGGAGGCTGAGGCAGGAGGATCAATGCGAGTTCGAGACCAGCCTGGGCTACAAAAGTGAGCTCAGGACCAGCCTGAACTGCATAGTGAGACCCTGTCTCAAAAAGACAAAAATAAATAAATAAATAAATAAATAAATAAATAAATAAAATTCTGTAATGGAGAGTGGGTATTAAAATGCCTTCAAAAAGTTTTGCTTTTGATTTACATTTCTTGTTTCTTATATGAGAATCCATGTGATATTTAAATTTGTGAATATGTTTCCTTCCACTTGACATGACAGTCTTAAGGTACATCCACCTCCTACAATGCTAAACTAATTAACATTCTCAACTTTCACATACTAAACTTTCTGGTTTCATATTTAAACATGGGAGATAAAAGAAAATGCGTCCAATTCTGTCAGTGACAAAGTAAAACTCACGATTCTACTTTCCTAGCATAAGTCATTACAAAGTACTCGTCTTTTATGCATAGAGAAGCATTTTACAAGCTATTGTATCAGGTAAGGTTCTCTAGAGGAACAGAAGTAATATATGTAATATACAGATATATCACCCCACACCCCATGACTTAAAGATAATATATATTCACATAAAGGGTCTAGCAAGTAGATTTACAAAAATGGCCACTTGCAGAACCAGGGATGGAAGAGTGAAAGATAACTGTCTGCTCACTGGAGAACCAGAGAGACTAACTGAAGGTTGAAGGCCTGGGCTTTTCCTAAGAGTTCTGCTCATGTGTGTGGGGAAGTTAAAGCATCTGTAATGGAAGCCCGAAGAGTCTTCACTGGAAGCCTAAAGTCAACAAGAGATACATGTGCACAAGCAAGGATGAAGATTTGAGCTACTCAAAAAAGAAAAACAATGGAATGTTTTCTTCTTTGGCTTTTAGTTTCATCGAGGGTACAGGATGATGTGCTGGCCCCACTCGCATCGAGGGTGGCTTTTCCATCCTTAGCGTGCAGCCAATGTGTCAGGCACCCGCAGAGCACCCAGAGCCTTACTAATCAGATGGGCAGCTCTTCCTCAAGTCAAGCTGACAAATGACAACAGACCTAGTTATTGGGAAAATAGTATATTTGAATACCACGATTAACAAATTGGACTCCAAGGATACTTATACCACCCTTACATCAAGTACCTGAAGTCTGTATTATTATTTCAAGGCTATATAAAATATTTGCAAAGATTGGCCATATGTTACACTTTAGGGACCTTATTATGCATGTTTGGGCAACTTCCTTCTTCAAAGGCAGTGAAGAAGCCCTCCAGTTTGCTGAGGTAGAGTCTCATGCAGTAACACCCATTGACCTAGCCATACTCTGTTGGCTAGGCATAACCATAACATAATTTAGATATAAATAAACCATAACTCCTCCTCATGCCCTGGCACAGGAGGCTGAGCTCTGAAGCCACTTACAGGTATGCACAGCACAGCCCTATTCCTCTCTGTGGCCCAGCAAATCCTTACCAGCTGCTTACTCAAGAGACATAAAAGCGGGTTCACAAAAGATCTACATGAAAATAGTCATAGCTGCTTTGTTAAAAGTAGCGAACAACCAAAAACAGCATGGGCATGCAGGCAGGGGTCTGTCGTGATCAATGTGCGTCAGAGCTGCTTATGGAAAGTACAGGTTCCATGGGCCTCTCCCCAGGGGTCACAATCCTGGCCGTTTGTATTGGTGCTGGCAAGGATCTGCACTTTTAATGAACAACTCAGGGTATTCTTGGAAAAAATTACTAATGTAATATTGATTTAATTGGTCTGCGCTAAGAGACACAAGTATGTCTTAAAACCTCAGATTCCCGTGTGTATCTGTGCTGAAGAACCATTTCTCTAGAAAGCAACCTCAGCAGATTGTAAGGCTTTCATGTCATATTGGATGTATTCTCTAAACCCCTCCCTAAAGTTAGAAGTTAATTAAAAAAAAAAAAAAGCAAAGGTTGTTTTTAAGAGAATAAAAAAAGGTAAAGAAAAAAACTTGAGAAAAAAATACAGAATTTCACTAAACAAAATGATAGGAATTCAACAATGGTTGTTACATTACACATTGTCTTCAAATTAGCTGCTCAGATTACCAGATACAAGCATGCAAAATAGATCCAATAAACTGCTCAAATAAATGTGATAACAAAAAATCATAAGGAAAATTAGAAAAGACTTGAAAGAAACAATGAAAATATTGTGCATAAAGCTTAAAGAATAAATTTTTAAAAAAATTGTGAAGCATTTTGGTTTTTATTTTTATTTGGGTTTTTTTTTTTTTTTTTTTACACTTTCTGGTTAATCTTAAAGGCAAGTTGATCACAAAGTTCACTTGAAAAAATAAAAAACAGCACAGAAATTTCCATGAAAATAATGAAGGTTAGAGAAATGATGCCATTTTAGTTCTACTAGGTTTTAAAATCTGCTTTTTCCTCTGTAATTTAAATGTGAATGTTATTTGGCACATGGCTAGATAAACCATGGGATAATAAAAAAAATATAAAATATACAAGTAGATCTAAGTCCATTTGCAATAATGTTGACATCTAAAATCAGTAGGAAAGAGCTGAACCTAAGTACTGTAAAAGTAACCACATAGCCATATCAAAAAAAAAAAAAACTAAAATTGGATTTGTTCCTCAAGACATATGCCAATGAGCCAGAAAATTAAATGTAAAATAATGAAATTATATAAATACTAGGAAAAATATAAAAACTATTCTATAACTTGGAGTGAAGAGCTAACATTCAAAATTAAGAAGCCAGCCTGGGGAGATAGTTCAGGCACACAAGTGCCTGCCTGGCAAGTGCAAGGTCCTGAGTTCAATCCCTAGTTCCACAAAAAAAAAATAAATTAATTAATTAATTAAATTAAATTAAGCAACAACAAAAGAAATAAATTTTCCTATAAATTATCCTCCTATCCAAAATTTGATACTACCTGTACAATAAGCAAAGAAAAAAGAACTAGCAAATCATTCAGAGATAAACATTCACATTACTAATTTCTTTGGGGAGGGCTGGTCATTTTACTTCTGAAACTGACAATATATTCAAATGTTATTTGCATTAAGATACTTAAAATTGGTAATGACTCAATCAAGTTAATATCCTTTTGATATCATGTTAATATCACCATCTCATTTTTCTGTTTCTCAAGTTGAATACCAAAAAAACATTTTGCTTGAATAGCCTAAACAAATATATCAAGTAATCCTAGGCATAACAATAAGCTTACTGTTTAATATATTGCAGTCAAAATATCCATCTTCAAAAATAAGTGATTTAGTGTAACATATATGTTAAGTGTATATTATGTGTAATATGTGTAATATACTATGCATTAAATGTTATGTACACAATAGCCGGGCGTGGTGGCGCACGCCTGTAATCCCAGCACTCGGGAGGCTGAGGCAGGAGGATCCGTGCGAGTTCGAGACCAGCCTGGGCTACAACAGTGAGCTCAGGACCAGCCTCAACTGCGTAGTGAGACCCTGTCTCAAAAAGACAAAAAAAAAAAAAAAAAAAAAATGTTATGTACACATTTGGTGGTGAACCCCAAACATTCACCTTTCTATCCTTAGAAGTTATTAATAACTCTTCCAGGAATTAGATGTGCTGTACCAAGATGAATCAGGCCAATTCCACAAATGCCAGGAGTGCTTTATTAGTATGTGGTTGTATATGAATCATCGGACAAAAGATAAAAATCCTATGAATTTCTGTAATGGCCCGAACGAGCCTACAGATACAGTGTGCAGTCCTATCTTAAATCATTTCACTCTTTACCATAAAGCAATGACAGCTCAGTTGCCAGTTGCCATAGAAAACCTGAGCAGACAGAATGTCTGCGTCTATATATTTTTTTAGCACAGAAGAAAATTAGACAATTTTATATTGTTTTCTGGCACTTATATTACAACTTTCAGAAGACAGGTCTTCTTTACACCTAGAAAAGTGAGAGGAGCCATATTATGATTGATTAATACTGAAGGCAAGTTTTTGAAAATTCCACGGGAGGATTTCTAGAGCTCTATGAGGCAGGAAAGCTACACTCATGAGCCAAACACTCTGTAGATATAAAAGCAACAAAGCAAACCGAATGACAAGAGACTAGGGGTAAAAGGCAATACCCAGCTGAACTTGAGGGTAACAAAAAGATCTTTCTCTTACACACAGCCACTCTATGCAAGACCTTCCAAGGAAAGGAAATCGAATGATGCCTATCAACTCAGTGTTCTCTAGATTTTCATCTCAACATCTACATTTTGAAATTCAGTGAAAATAAGTTGAAATTCTTTTAAACACAAGGCCGTACAATGCACAGCTTTAGTTACTAGTTCGTCATCTCTGCCTAGACAGAATACACCAGGATCTCAAGACACTCACTGTTTAAAAACATAGTTTAAAAAAAAAAAGAAAAAAAGGATATCAGATGTCAGACATGGGACCCGCATCTCTAATTCCAACAATTAGGAGGCTGAGATAGGAGAGTCACTATAAGTTCAAGCCCAGCCTAGACCACATAGTGAATTCAAAGGTAGCCAGAACTGCAGAGCAAGATCCCCAAAAGCAAAAATGGTTCCATACCAAACTTAAGAGATACTGTTTTTGAAAAAAAAAAAAATGTCTTTAATGATGTTTTCCAATATAAGGCATTTTAAGTTCAAAAGTACAAGAAAAGCATTTGTGTTTTAATTAATTTTACCACACTTTCTTTACGGTTTACTTTTATTACTTCTTTTAGTGTTTTGACAGACTGGAATTTGCGGGTGACATTTGTGTTTTAGACATGTTTGTCTAAGACTCTTGTGTCAGCAGCCTTCCAAGTTTTACGAGCATTCATGATAGTGCGTATGTGAATCAATAGCAAGAGCCTAGCAAAGAGGTTTAGTTGATTCTACTTGAACGTTACGTGATCGATGGAGGCTGGAATACTGGGTCAGTGTAAGTGAAATGGAAGCTCCTTCCCAGGAGAGAATAAATGGATGATTTGCTGTTTCTCAAAATGGCTATTGTCTTGGGAGAGCAAAGAGGCTGCACTGTCTAGGGCCTCACCACAAGTACAAAGGAGGGGAGTACAGGGACATTTTCCTACCTCGTGACTGTACCAAGCTGGCGTCGAGTACTGAGGGGAAGAAAACACAGGCATCTAGGGAGAGGCACTTCTGGATAAGTGCATTGATTTGCACATAGAGACCGAGAAGCAGCGAATCTCCGTGCCCATGAGCTGAGGGAAGCAGTCCCCCAGCAAATGAGAGGAAAATTCATTTGTGAGAGAGACGCAGCTGCCAGAGGCACTGACACAGCAAGTGCTTAGTACAGGGTCTGGTGCTTAATTCATGTGGCTGAAGGTAGCCATTTTTGTGAATAAAACGTTGTGTGTGGGCCAGGGAGCTAGCTCAGTGCAATCAGCTCTCACTTGGCAAGCGCAAGATCCTGGGTTTGATTCCTGGTACTGGAAAAAAAAAAAAGTCATGTGCTTTATCCCAGTAGATTACTAGAAGCAGAATTGCACCCTGAAAGCCTGTACATGTTTTAAATTTTCTGATTGTAGCTTTATGAGTATAGTTTTAGGCTTAAATATTATTCTCATTTTAAACAGGAATGTTTTCAAATAAGCCTGTTTTGTACTACCCATAAATTGTCTTGCCTGTTATTTCTTTATTGGAAAGTAATGTTAGTATTTATTTTTGCACCATTCTGGTGCTCTGTAGTATTGGGACAATTTGTTACATAATATCAAAACATAAACCTGAGAGTTTTAGTGCTGCATAATTCTGTGCCAACAAAAGTTCACCTTATTCTGCTGAGATAGTATTAGTCCAACTAGTCGTTGTGCCAACAGTCACCTCGATAAATGGCCTCTACCTGCCCTAACACTTTACTTCCTTGAAGGTTTTCATCTGCAGCTGCTTGCCAGTGCCCTGATCGGAGCCACACCCAGGTTATCCCGAGACACTGACAAACATCAAAGTAACTGTCCCACTGCATGCTGCAGAAAAAAAAAAAAAAAAAAAAAAGCAAAAGAACATAGGAGCAATTAGAAGAAACGTTTCACGTGCTTCCACCACCTAACGGAATGCATGCTGGTCTTAGAACGCCTTTCGCCCGCTTTTGCTCCTCTGACACTGTATGAGCTGAGCACGCTGAGCACGCTGTGTCTATGGCCAGCTTCTCCACTTGTATGCTCAGCCCCTCTGGTCCACTCACAGACACTAGTCTGGCAATTTTTCCTTTCCCTCCTACAACACCTAATTATTTTTCTCTCTGTTGGAGCATTTCTGTGAGCATATAAACATGCTACAGCATTTTCCACATTTACACAACAATAGCCACAAACGCCTCCCTTGGCTTCATCTGAGTGGCCGGTTACTGCTCTTGTTGCTCTCTCCCTCTTTACAGAAAGAGACTCCAGCCAGCTCCCTACTTTCTCATCTACTCCTCTCTTCCCCTCTTCTCCAGAAATTGTTTCAACCAAGGCGTTACTTACTCTTCCATTCAACGTATTATGAAGCTTTTATTGGCCTTTGCCAATATTTGTAGAGTCACTAACTAATGCCCTTGACCATGTCGGGGTCAATGTGCAGTATAGGGTTCTGCGTGCTTTGAACCTATCAGCATCTATACAGTTGGTCCTTCACTCTCTCCTGAAACTGCTTTCTCTTGGCTTCCAGACTGCACTGTGCAATGCCCTTCCTGACCAGATCCTGGCCCTCACTTTTCATTGATGACGCACTCACCTCCCATCCTTCTAAGCTTTAAGGGTCTGGGCAGCACTCTTAACCCTTCTTTATGCTCTCCTCTTAGTAGGTTATTTTACCCATTCCCATGACTTTATGCAACTTTAACACCTGATGACACCCAAATTTGTATTTTCAATCTGCATCTCCTCCCTAGAATCCTAGGATGTGTTACTATTTGCCTATGTTGTATCTCCACATTGCTATCTCTCAGACACCTTGGCTTGTCCAACGTCCAAAATGAAATGTTTCATTTCTTCCAAATGTATTCATCCTGCAGTTTTTCTCTATCTTCTTCAGTGTTTTTTATCAAATCAAAAATTTACCCTATTCTTTTTCTTACACTTTACAGTCAAATCAGTGAATTTTGTTGGTCATTCCTTTGGGAGTGATCCAGAACCTTATCACACACTACTTGATTATATTATTGCTGCTGCCCCTATCCACTATCTCTCACAAAGCTATTGCTCTAGCTTCCTGAATGATCAACTAGCTTTCATTGTCTGCCCATTTATTGTCCATGTCCAACAAGGTAGTCTGGCCGATCATATTGAAGTGAAAATCAACCCTTTCTCTGCCACATTTTCAACAGTTCTTTACCTCATGATAAGTTTTCATAATACCACCTAGACACCCATGTCATCTATTTCCTAGTTTCAGCCTCAGCATTTTCCTGATCTAAACCTCCACCACTATGTCTGGGTCACCCAAACTGTCTTCTAGACATCTGTTCACCTTCTGTAATTGCTTTCAAAGGCTGCTTGTTGGGAGGGCCTTTTCTGACGACTGTGAAAAAAAATAACTGCAAATTTCACCCTCCATCTCCAGCATCCTGATCTTTTTTATCATAGTACTTATCCTTGCCTATAGAATTCTGTATTTTCAAATATACAGTATTGTATATTCACTATTTTCAATTCCCAAAAGATTTCTTGGCATATAGTAGACCTTTTTAAGTAAATGTTGAATGGCTGTATAATTGGATGAATTAGATCTCTGAATTATATAATTTTAGATGACAGTGTTTTTCCATAAATTTATGATCATTCTTAAATCCTTGAATTTAAAATGTTGTCAACTTGATTTCTCTTAAGTCGGCCCACATCCTATAAATATATTTTGCCAAGCTCTATGTCTGATTTTATAATGTCTTTATCACAAATGCAACCACATCTTTTCCAATGGCTCATAGAAAATTCACAATTTAATGTACTTTTAAGCTATTTGAGGTCAAGAACAAAATTGAACTCTCATCCTTTAACTAGTTCCACAAGTAAAAGCAATAGAAGTTATGCATTCAATTTCCTCTCTAAAATTGTTGGTTTCAACTACAATTATTCTAATGACTCATGAGATAACCAGATTTAGAGGGAAAAAGTTGTAGCCAGGAAGCAACTGCTCTGTGCAGTTCACCTCTAACATCTAAGACACAACTTAAGATTCCAGTAAAAAGAAAGCAGTTGATCAAGTCTGGACTTCTGTAGGCAGCAGTTCCCATAACAAAAGCACTACATTAATGGACAGAGCAAGCCTTCTCTACAGGGCAAGGCTAATTGGAAAAAGGCTTTGCTCCACCACCACCCCCCACATAAGACAGGAACAAGACACAAATGGTGGCCACATGAAAGTGTCCTGGAGGCTGGTACACTTCTACCCACTTGGAGCACACCATAGTGTTTTCCTCACACTAATGAGAGATGCATTCACTCATATGCTTTTAAAATTAGAAGCAGAGGATATTTTTTTAAAGTAACGAATGTTTTGTTTAGATTGTACCAATGTGTTTTGAAAGGAACTTAAAATGTAACATATGGTTCATGTAGACTTAACTAGGTCTTATTTAGACATTAATTGGAAGGAAAGAAGGGCTTTTTGCTTCTACCTTGATAGTCTTTATTCAATCACCAATCTGTTTTTTATTTATTTTTTTTTTTTAGCAAGAACTAAAAAGGTACCTCATTTCCTACTTTAAAAGATAATTTTTAAACTATTTGCTGAACAATAGAAAACAATATGAAACTGAGTTCTGTTTATCAAGAAGTAATTTAAGCTACCATTAAGTCATTCTACTGAGCTCACTTATGTGGGACCTCAATAAAGAATGATATGAAACTCACGGTCTTCATTGTCGATGACTTGGTGAAATTGCAGTCAGGTAAAACACTGACAGCCATCAAAAGCCATTCCTTTCTTCCAGTGAACGTCTAGTTCTGCATCACTCACTGCCAAGAGTCTGTGTCTCACCGCAACCCACATCCTTTGGACCAACTTGCCCTGCGACGGCCCACCCCAGGCCAAAGCCTCTGATGTCATGCACAAAACAGCTGCAGCTCCACTCCAGAAGATCGTGACATAACATAGCTCCTCTTAGGAGTCCCAGATTCCCCTCAGCTGTGCCTCTGAGATCCAGCCCACCTGGGGCATTCAGATTTGATAATTTGGGGTACAGCACCTCTTCTACTTGCCACCAGACAAGATTTTTCTGCTTTCAAGGGTTTACAGGGTCAGACTGGACCCAGTCAGATGATCCAGGATAATCTGCCCATTTAAGCTGTGTAACCCAGTAATCCCTTTTGCTATATAATATAACATATTTACAAGTTCCGAAGGTGAGAAAGTGGCCATTGTTTTTTTTTTGTTTTGTTTTGTTTTGTTTTGTTTTGTTTTTTGTCTTTTTGAGACAGGGTCTTGCTATGCAGTTGAGGCTGGCCTTGAGCTCACTTTTGTAGCCCAGGCTGGTCTGGAACTCACACCGATCCTCCTGCCTCAGCCTCCTGAGTGCTGGGATTACAGGCGTGAGCCACCACGCCCGGCTGAAAGTGGCCATTGTTTAGGTGACTATTCTGCCAGCATCTTTTGAGATTTCTTTTTCCTCACACTTGAGATATATTTGCTCCAAGAAAATTTAGTTTATTAACCCATTGAATGGGGGTTGGAAAACAGTGGAAAACTGAATAAAGCATAAAACGATAACAGTGAAAACTTTCTAAAACTCTAGGTCTAATTAGCCAGAGAAGAAAGCTGCCCACTCACTAACAAAAATACATATGAGAATTCTACTCAAAGTGAAATATTGGCAAAGGACTTCAGCAGATAATTAGAAATCCTAGACAACTTGATACTTTCAAGATGCTTTGGCAAAAGTGTTGGGAGGGGTTTATTACTTGCTGACAGCTTTAAATGTTTTGACCTGAGCTGGTTTGCACTAATTTCAAATCTACAATTTTGAGCTTCAATCTGTCTGTCCTTAAATCCAGCTGCTCAGACCCCATTCCTAGTTCCCAGGGTGCTGGTGACCCCTGAATGAAGAAGGTGTTCTACTTCTTTGTCATTTGTTAATACATATGCCAACCATTAAAAAAAATGTAAAAAGATGGCATTTGGAAAGACACTGGTTCACTGAAACTCTGGATGCATTTCTCTATGGTAACAATGTTAACAATGACAAGATGCCAATGTAGGCCTATGAAATTCAATTGAGATTACGATTTGTTTAAAGCCAGTGCTGAGCAGAACAAAGTGTAGAGCTGATCCAGGAGAGATCTTCATCTGAGTCCAGTTTGGAGCTCATCTGGCTGCAGCACCTGCTCAGTGAGGTCCCAATGCTAGTTCCTCTTGCTGGAGCGAGAGCACCCTATCCTTGGTGTGGCTCCCCAATCCCTGCAAAGCAGTGCCTTTGGGGATATGGCAAAGGAGACTTTCAGAGGCCTGTAGCCATAGGAACAGGGCTTCCCATCCAGGAAGCCTCAAGTAAGCCTGTGCCTCAGGACTAAATTTTTTTTCCACTGTCACTTTCCAATGTCCTATCTCTTTATGGTTAACAATTCAATATCTACGACTAACAGTAGAGAAAAAATACAACCCAACAGAATTTTCCTGCCTGTCTATCCTACTCTAAATACCTTTCTCTCATAATTTACAATAAATTTTGATTGTTAGAAACAAAAAGTTTTAATTTTGATAGCATGTATTCTTTCTCATCACGTAACTTGAACATGTGCATTGTAGAAAAATTGAAAGGTAGCCAAAAAAATCAAAGTTCAAGTGGTTCATTCTCCCAGCATTCAGATGTGGCATCACAGCTATTCTCTGAAAAATGCAAACGAATGAATGAGTACATTTTATAGAATAAGATTCAAATGAGCTTTACTTGGTTGTACAAACTCTCTGGCAATAGTCAGTGGTCTTCACAGGGCGACTCCTACTGCACGGGGCACTGCTGACCTAAAGCCGGAATTATTAAGAAAAAGAGAAACAGTAGCAATGGGTCACAGAAAAACTTCTTTGCTCTGATCTGCCCTTTTTTTT